>LR539063.1:119603-131892 GCA_900536315.3 Caenorhabditis becei | reverse complement strand
CCCATCATTTTTCCTAATCAGTTTCATATTGGCAAGGACACCTTCTCCTTCTTTTTTTTCCAATTACGCAATACAACATCTCAATTTCTTTTTTGTTCCCCCTGTCACAATCGAATAGGCATGTCAAACTCGGTGGAATGGGCCCTGGGCCCAACTTCTAATGACACATCAAAAATGAGTTATTGACCAGACATGGATGTACTGGTTTTTGGAATGGACTGACCTATCAAGGAGTTATCAATGCTGACAGCAGAAGAGGCCGCCGAGTTGTGTCCGTGGCACGTGGAGACGACGAGGAGAAAGAGCCCGATGAATTGCCGCATTACCTGAAATGGAGTGGAAAGGAATTCAAATGGAGAATGGCAGAAGACGGCTTCTACCTGACGATCAAGCTGATCGATTCAGATAGTTTTATATATGTAAATGAGTGGCACAGTGGGAAGTCTCGGGCGGAATTGGAAATGGAAAGGGAGGAATACCTGTGGCAGGAATATTGGAAAGAAAAAGAAGCGAAGGGGAGGGGGAAGATGATGTTATGGGAACGAATTGTGTGGCATGGGGAGGAGAAGGTTCAGAAATCGAATGGCTGGAATGCAGGTGGATGGGAAGGTCTCTGATGGCATGCTCCTATCATATCCTAATCACTGGAAACATGATTCAAGATCCGAGAAGCTAGGGATTGGAATTTTACCAGAGATGAAGTACTACCTTAGCTACTATTTCAGAACTGTGCTCTAATCAACGAATTCCATATTGTCATTAGAGCGCATTTTCTCTTCACTGAACCTGGAGTTTGGAAGATCAAAAGCCGAAAGATTCAGAGGATTATGAAACAAAAAAGAATCGGAAGTTATTCAATTTCCAATTTCCTTTTTGCCAGAATGAAGGATCCAAAAAAGCGAAAATAGGATAAGAGGATGAACTTGCCCGTCTAACGCTTTGCCTTCTACTACTCCGATCCTTCTACTTTCATCTCTACCGAAACCGAGTGGGCGGAGCGTCGGCGCCGTTCGGCAATGCCATGCCAACCCTCGAATAATTGGCACCCCCCGGGCGTCTTCTTCCTGTCCGAAGACGTCGTGTCGGCCACTAATAGACCGTCACGGACCGGCGGACAGTCGTTTTTTGTGGGGGTGCCGTCGAAACGAAAGAAACACTTCATTCCGGAAGGGGAACGACTAACCATACGTGACAATTTACGAGGGTTTCAGTTTCAGAGGCAAAAGTGAAAATGTTGCAAGGAAAGGAAAATGGACAGTAAGTGAGTCTAAATGATAGGGTTGAGGTACACTTTACTGTGGGTTTCGAGCGAAAGTTGGGGAAAAGGGAAACTGAGGAAAGTTGGGAAATCTCTGAGCTAGTTGCTGCTAGCAAGTGCGCTCTATTGAGAACAAATCAACTGTATACAATAGAGCGAACTTCCAACCAATATGAACACCTAAAAAGGTGGCTATGAAAGGAATGCCGGCCGAAACTATGCGTAAACCGACAATGGAACATGCGTGTTCACATTCAATAAATCAGTTACGCCGCCCGGCTGCTGCATCATCCGATGGAAACTGAAAATCGGATAAAAAGTCGCATGTCGGATTTTGCAGGAGGAGGTGTGCGGGACGACACGGTTCCTTCTCGTTTTTGTGGCCTTTTATATCTGATCCTGCGGGTGAGTGTGTTGTTGTTGGCACCGCACTTTTCACCCAATTTCCATGTCAAACGGTTCGAAGAAGAAAGTGACAAGGAGGGAAAAGTCCCGAAGCGAAGAAGAAGAAGATGTTTTCGTTTCGGGACCTGTTTTTCAGAAAAGACCTCTTTGTCAGGAAAAGGAAAGGGAGTCGAGGAAGTGGTGACCTTCTGGGAACAGTTTCAGGAACTGACAGTTCAGTTCTTGAAGACTTCATGTCTCTGAATAGCAGGATTTAGATGACGTGACTTATCTGAATCCTGGAAAAATGATTCCAAGTGTTTTTTGAATCAAGTGCCCGAATCTACCTCCCAGAAGGCAATTTTTAGCACAGTTTCCATTATTTGAACACCAGAATACTGGAACCTCAGATGACGTCAAACTTCTGAATCCTTAGGTGATTTATCCAGAAGAATCTTCAGTTTCATATTATGCGTTCCTCATTTGCTGACACTTGGCAGCTTGCCAAAAGTTTGGGTCTCGCCACGATTTGAAAAAATAGAGTGCGAAATTGAGAGACGAAGAGAAAAGTACGCAATTGTCCGCAAACACGCAGGTGTCAGCGTTTGGGGAACGCATAATATTATTGCCGTCCCGCTACGAGTCGCCTGGTGGGTCTCGCCACGACAATGGTTTCTGGCTGGACCACGGCTTCTGGACAAGGTTTTGGCACTTTTTTTTGATGAAAATGAGTAAAAATACATGAATTCCATAAGTTCCAACAAATTTCAGCAGTTTTCGCCGATTTTTTGAGAAAACTAGGTGATTTGGGAAAAATCGTAAAATTACCCAAAAATTCATGTTTCTGCACTCAAAATCGGTGAAAACTGTTGGAATTTGGTTGGAACTGAATGAATTCATGTATTTTCACCCATTTCCATCAGAAAAAGTCAAAAAATCTTGTCCAGAAGCCGTATTCCAACCAGAAATCATTTTCGTGGCGAGACCCATCAGGTGACTCGCCGCGGGACGCCAATAATAGCTACCTGGAACAAAGCTCTTTGAGCCAAGGCATCGCAATTCGAAACAGATCAACTTTCTGCTCCACGGACTCTTGGAACCTCTTCTTGACGACGTAATTCCTTCAGAATCCTCTAGAAAGATCCAGAATCCTTCAGAATCCTCCCGGAACTCAGAAAACCTTTCAAAACGAAGCATTTTGAGCCAAGACACATATTCAATTGGACACTTTGCACTTTCCCCCGTTCCAAATTGTTTGTATCCCATCCATTCTGCAAAACTCACTTTATCTCCCCCAATTCCATATCTTTTTCCAATTTCAACCATCCAGTCCATAAACTCGCCCACAAAACGTCACCTTTTCCCCCACATTCCCTCCCCATTTTATCACCCAATTGTGGCCAGTGTCAAATTGCTCCGCGAGCTCATATCCACCTTGCTCCAGTATCACATAAACCGCTTATTGACATTCCCTCCTCGAGCCATAAGGCACCTCGAAAAGCGCCGCCCGAAAAATCCAATTCTTCGTCTTCTTTTGAAAAGCGCTTGTCTATGAACACCTTCGCCTTTTTGTCCACTTTACGAGATGATTGGATATCGAGAAAAAACGAAACGAAAACGCAGAGAGAGCTCCATCTTGGCTCAGATTTCGAAGAGATTCTCTCCTTTTTTGAAAAGGGAAATCTGATTGATTACTATAACTTATCACTTCCTGATTAGTCACGCGCCTTGATTTGGAGTTCTGTTTTGTTTTCGATTCGGCGATTTTTGATTTGTACGTATTTTGTGTAGCCGAGCCATATTCCGATTAAAAACACGATGAAGGGGTAAGTTAAAGGCTCCGTAAATCTACACGAATTCGAGTTCACTCCGTATCAAATTCACTGCGTAGCGACTCAAAAGCTCGACAATTTGTCTTGGAACTTTGAAACTTGGAGTTCTTTCCGATTGCTCTGTCCAAGAACAAAGTCCAAACACCTTCCCCGTCATTTCCCCTCCAATCATCTTCCCAATTGACCTGAACCCTTTCCCTTGTATTCACATTCCTGCTCACCTCCCTTGAACCCTACGCCTCCCCCCAGACCCATTGTTCGCCACGGATTCTTTTTTTTCCAAAAAGTCGTCAACTTTTGAGCAGAACACGCGTTTTGTTACCTTGGAACAGCTCTTCTTCCTGCTTACTTCCTCCTGTTTCACACATTTTGACCCGGAGGCTCTACTAACATCTTGTAACTTTGCAGCTGTCGTATAAAAGTTGTATCAAAGATTTTTAGAAAAGTAAGAGTAGCAATCGATAGCTGATAATCTCGACAATCTTTTATCAGTTGATCACTTTTTGCTATCTTTAAAACGTGGCCAAGTTATCACCTGATTTGTCAAGTCCACCTCTGCCAAGAGTCCAAACACCTCCTCATAACTCATTCCACACCCAACAATGCCCATCTCATTTCCATACAAAGTGTCACAAATCTCCGTGTCTTTTTTCAGCTCTTCCCCTCATTTTTTCCCGTCTCCATTCAACAGTTTACACAGTTCTCGCCCTCTGCGTCTCTCACCCCCACACACTCTCTCGGCGCCCTCTCGCTTGCCAATTTGTTTCCCGGGGACACGCACAAATTGGCTGGAATATGTTAATTGGTTCTGTGTGTAACAATACGATGAGGAAAAAATCTGGAGTGAGAGATGAGAGACGCAGAGAACGGAAGAAATGAGGCGGCAAATGAGTTTTGGAATGGCAAGGTTGTCACCTTTCGGGTCAAGAGTATCAATTTGGAAGCCGTGGGGGTCAAAATGACCGAGAAGATGTTGAGTGGCAAAGTTCAATTGTTCCTTCGGAAAAAAAGAAGTAACTTTGACCGGAAAGTGACGAAAACTCAAAAAGCGCCAGGGTACTGGGAATGTGTGTTACTGTAGTTGCACCAGCTTTGCGCCAAGACACTGTAAACGCGTCAGTGGCTCTTAGTACGACGCCAACTCGTCGGAAGCGCAATAGCAGTGCAGCTATGCTCAAACGCAATGTTTCACTGTTTACTGAAATCTCCAGAATAGCGCCAAAGTAGCAAAAAGCGCCAAAGCGTCAGGAACGCGTCACAAACAAAACCCTCCCTACAGTAGCCCATCCACTTGACCCTTTTCATAATAACCGTAACCGTATCCGATCAGTCACTCATCCCATCCAAAAAACGGTTTCACTGGCACTCAATCTTCCCTTTCCACCCCCATTTCGCCCATTTTTTCTCGGAAATAATTGTCGTGTTTTGTCCCTTTTCGAACGGGACACCTGGCCAGTTTCTGTACGTACACACCTCAATTTTCCATCTGAAACCGAAACGAGATGAGAAAAGGGAAGGAAAGGGGGTCCGATGAAGAAGATCTTCGAGCCCATCGCGCTGGAATAGAAACCCGAAACCGCGCTAAGTGCATCCTATTTCCATCTTTCTTCTCAAATTCGCCCGTGTTTCCTTGTTTATCCTGCCCGCAATCTCGGGGATATTCTCAATTCCTTCAAAAATGTCACCACCACAACAATTCTTCAATTGCCACGTCATCTCGAAACGTGTGAAAACACTTGAGATTTAGTTGGAGCACGAACAAGAAGAAGAAGTTTAACAGAACAAAAGAGGGCTCAAACTAGGGCCACGACCTTCTTTTTGCATGGATTTGGCTTTGGGTTCCCAGTTCCCACGAATATTCAAGTTTCTTGTCAAGTGAGTGGACTTCCGGCAGTCCGCAGGTGGAATTGAGCCCGCGATCGGTACGAGGCGGCCAATTCCAGCTGTTCTGATTGACAGTCACAACGGTTCGGTTTCAGCGCAGAGCCAGAACTTGTGAAAGCCAATTTCAGCTGGACCCATCCAAAAACTGCGTCTAGACTTCCTCAGAAAGTACCTCTTCTCCTTGAACTTTTCCTTCCCTCCAGCATGTTTACCCCCCAAACAACCTCTTTTCTATTCACCCTTTCTCTTTCAATTTTCAATTTAAATTCAACCGGATAATCCTCTCACCAAACTTTTGTGGGGGCCTAAGAAAAAAAAAACGAAGGAGTAATTTGAAATTTCGGCCGATTCCGATTCGATTACGTTTATTTTCTCTTTTCTCGTCGTCCCCTTCGGTTTTTAGGCCAATTCCCGCGGATTTGAATTGAAAAATGGATAAACAAATCGGTTTTCAATTGGTTTCGTTTCGAAGGTCCCCCGAAATGCCCACAGTAGAAGAAAGCGAGTTGCGCGTGATTCATGGTGCAAACTGTGCATTCACCAGAACTACAGTAATCCTTTGACCAAAGTTTCAAACTCGACTTCCGCCTCAACTTTCCAACCCATTCATATATTATTAACAAGGGCGAGAAACGTTTGCATTTTTGCGAAATTTCAACTTTACACTTCTGAATACAAAACACACTCACCTACTTTTCACAAAATCACGTACAGATTTCAAAACTTTGAAACTTTCCCGAAAAAGTGTTCAAATTGGCAGAACTTCTCTACTCTCTTCCGCTTATTTTCCGTTTTTTGTCTCTTTTTCTCAATTCTCCAGGGACATATTTGTGTACGTTTATGGGGTGTTCTGACTATCTCCGTGCTCATATCTCGCTGATATCGATGCCAAATATCCCCGTTTTTCTTTCTTGTTTTTCCGAGTTTCTGACATTTGAAAACATATTTATGCGAGGTTTCCCGGTAGTACTGTAGCCAATGTATTGCCAACCAAAATAGTTTTTATTAAAAATAACAAACACCCTATCAGTTCCCCATAAAAAAAGCCATAAAACTTGAATATCACATGTCCCCAAAACTTGTCAACAACCAAAAAAAAATTATTCCGTTGCGGGGAATCGAACCCCGGCCTTATGGGTGAGAGCCATAAATCCTAACCACTAGACCACAACGGATGTTGGGAAATTGGGTCGCCAGGGGCGTAGATAAGAACGTGGGAACTTGGCGCCAATAAGAAAATGAAGGTGTTGATGAATAGGTTTTGTGTTGGGGGGAAATTTGTCGAAAAAGTGGTGTGGAGGAGCAAGAAAGTGATGAATGTTCATTTGGTCACCCCTTCTTCTTTCCGCTTTCTCGGCGTTGTTTTGTCCTGAATGTATGTGACAAGCTCATCGAGCACCCCTGCCTCTCATAATCGGATTCTTGTTCATTTTTGTGTGTAGCTCCCTCCTCACCCAACTTTTTTCGTTTTTCCGCCCGTTTTGTTCCTTAATTAAAGCGGGTCCCGCCCATCTTCTTCTTCGTCTTGTGCTTTGTGCATCCCACCCCCACAGGCTCATTCACAGCCAATTACTTTTTTTCGAAAGAGAGACACGACTAATTGTTGCCGTTCTGCTGAGAAGAGCAACTGGAAACGTGTCTTCTGAAACAGAATCCTCACGTCACTAGGTCACGTAGTCCTCCCAGAAGACCTGTCTCCAGCTCAATATCATTGACTTGTCTGCTTTTTTTTTATTGACGTCAGCCAGTTTCAGCTCATTGTTATCATTATCAGAATATCAGTTCTCGGGGGGAAAATTCAGAAGTAATCTCCTGATCTCAATGGCAGTTTTACTATTAGTTCTTCTAAGTCCCTTTTATCAATCTCCTAAAGTTCAAGTGACCGATTTCCGGGACTTTCAGTGAATGGCTTCTCGTAGAAGACACTGAAAAGTCAAGAACATATTCTTGTTGGGTCTCGCAACGAAAACGCAGACTTTTATATTATCGTTGTATCTCAAAAGTTCATCTCGCATTCGAAATTTCGAATTGGCGCGCACAATATCTCGCAGCGAAAACTACAGTAAGAAGTGCATTTTTCAGTGTTTTTCGGCTATTTTTGAGCAAATTGATGTCAGAAAACGCGAAAAATGCAATAATTCGTTCACAGACGGGCGGAAATTTTCAAAAATAGCCGAATAACACTGAAAAATTTAAATCTTACTGTAGTTTTCGCTGCGAGATACATATCGTGCGCGCCAATTTGAAATTTCGAGAATTTTTGGAAAATCTTCGAATTTCTATAATCTTTGCAAACGTGCTCTATCGCACAATAACATTAATGGCCTAGGAAACCGGCGGCCGAAGTGACGAGTGCAGTAGAGCGCACTTGCATGTGTCATCTTCTTCTTTCTAAAAGTTCACAACGCCCCGCCCCCTGTGCCGTCACCGTAGTAATCGTGGTCCTTGACCCTTTCTTTTCTCGACTTCCTCCTGTCTGCAAATGCAGTTCCTTCCTCTTCTATCCTTCGTGTCATCTCAAAACATGTTCCTCCGTGTCTTCTGAATCCTCATCTGAATCTCTTAGCCCCGCCCCCAACATCATTGTTTGCTCAAAGTTTCCATTATTGCCCTCCACCATTTCATTAAATCTTCGTCCTTTTTGTTTCCAGTTTCTCCTGAATTCTGACCCAATGACGTCATGCCTTCTGGATCTTTATCTTCCTTATCTTATCTCCATCTTGGAGCATTCGGTGCATTCTTGAAAGTGGGCGTGGCCTCTCTTCAAGTCAATTACACCTCTCCGCGTGTTTCAATCACTTGCTCCGCCGAGCCGCCCGTCTAAGTACACTCGATGATCACCTCATCTTTCTTCTCTTCTCAAACCTTTTCCTTTTCCTTTTTCCTCTTTTTCTGCTCGTAAATCTACACAGTACTCCCCATTGTTTATCCAATTTTCACATTTTCTTCCTTTTTTTTTCGAAAAAAAGTTTATGCGGAAATCATCGAGATGTTTATATATCGTAGCTGCCAGAAAGCTCATTTCGAATTAATTTGCCAGATGTCTTCAAGTTTTCGAGATTTCCGATTTCTTTTCCAACGCCTTGAGAATCGGTTCGTGTCGATTTACGAGACTTTGGTCATCTGAACTTTGAAATGGCTTACCTCACACAGCGGACCTAGTTGATTTGCGTAAATGAATGCGCCGAGACTAATTACCATGTCATTCCTTCGTCATTCTCCTCTTTTTTCTTATTTTTCCAGAATCAGAACCAGTCTAGAAGGTTCCACCTTTTGTTTTCCGTAAAAATGTATCACCTGGCAGAGGAATAAGGTACACTTCCTTTTCTGGAAATTCTCCATTTTCAAGCGTTCTCGCAATTTCCAAATTTGGCATCTCTGCTGATTTTGACACCCGAGCAGACTTGAACCCTCGCCCACATATCGGCAGACCAAAATACAGGCGCTGCGCCACTCGGAGTACACCGCGCAATGGCACCAAGTGCAGTGATGAACACGCGCCCTCCGA
This sequence comes from Caenorhabditis becei, assembly GCA_900536315.3. Taxonomy (NCBI): domain Eukaryota; kingdom Metazoa; phylum Nematoda; class Chromadorea; order Rhabditida; family Rhabditidae; genus Caenorhabditis; species Caenorhabditis becei. The sequence goes on along the minus strand of LR539063.1, from coordinate 123,026 downwards.
CCTCTGACCTCCCATTTCAAATCCAGTCAACGCCATAAAAATCTCGAGTTTCAGGTGTTTTTTATCGTCTTCCTCCTGCTGACGGCCCTAAAACCACTTGCTAATTGCTCAACATCAGAGGTGGGCGGCGCGTGTCCGCTGTGGCTACAACTTTTAACAGTGTTAAAACTCGCAATTTGGGAATAGCGTTGACAGTTCAGGAGACGCAGACAGAAAAAGAGTGAGCATTTCGAGGAGACGCAGAGAAAAGGGGGTAGACGGGAGCGGGCGCCCGCGAATTTCAGTTTTCGAGCTGGGGCGCGGCGATGAAGAGGAATATTCCAGGTATTACGATAATTATTTATGTATGAGACTCCTGCCTAGTGGGTAGGTAACTTTTTACCAAAAAATTATCAGTTTATCAGTGATAAAATGACTCGTTTAGAGTAAGGTTTGGTTTTTGTCAGTTTTTGAAGGACCGGAAAATGAACTTTCGGATTTTTTGATGTGAATATGAAGCCAAGACTATTATCGAATGGAATATGCAGAATATCACTGATTTTGATTTTCTTATCAGTGATAAGGTGATAAGGAACTAAAACAGACGCCCTGCAGCTCAGAGAATTTTTCAAAGGCCTGTTGAGATGTGCAATCGATTGGAAATTGACCGTAGAACAACTTTCTAGTTGATCGTTTCTTTGTATCTTTTTTTTCTGGAGAGTTATCAGCGAAAAACGGGAAGGCACTTTGAGATTTTGCTCTTTTCAGCGGCTGAAAGTACTCTTCACATTTTGAATCATATCTCCCGAAGTTGGACAGATAGCAAAAAGTGCTCAACTAGAAAGTTGTTCTCCTGTAAATTTCCTATCGATTGCACCTCTTTCGACACTGTTTTAGTTGTTTTTGAGATGAATCACACTGCCAACAAGAAGCAACTTTGTTAGGAATCGTAATTATATTGTAACATTGTAGAAACAGTGTCAAAAGATGTGCAATCGATAGGAAATTTACAGGAGAACAACTTTCTAGTTGAGCACTTTTTGCTATCTGTCCAACTTCGGGAGATATGATTCAAAATGTGAAGAGTACTTTCAGCCGCTGAAAAGAGCAAAATCTCAAAGTGCCTTCCCGTTTTTCGCTGATAACTCTCCAGAAAAAAAAGATACAAAGAAACGATCAACTAGAAAGTTGTTCTACGGTCAATTTCCTATCGATTGCACATCTCAACAGGCCTTTGAAAAATTCTCTGAGCTGCAGGGCGTCTGTTTTAGTTCCTTATCACCTTATCACTGATAAGAAAATCAAAATCAGTGATATTCTGCATATTCCATTCGATAATAGTCTTGGCTTCATATTCACATCAAAAAATCCGAAAGTTCATTTTCCGGTCCTTCAAAAACTGACAAAAACCAAACCTTACTCTAAACGTGTCATTTTATCACTGATAAACTGATAATTTTTTGGTAAAAAGTTACCTACCCACTAGGCAGGAGTCTCATACATAAATAATTATCGTAATACCTGGAATATTCCTCTTCATCGCCGCGCCCCAGCTCGAAAACTGAAATTCGCGGGCGCCCGCTCCCGTCTACCCCCTTTTCTCTGCGTCTCCTCGAAATGCTCACTCTTTTTCTGTCTGCGTCTCCTGAACTGTCAACGCTATTCCCAAATTGCGAGTTTTAACACTGTTAAAACTCGCTGTCCGCTGTAGCCACCGCCGCCCACCTCTGCTCAACATTCTTTGTTTTCACTCTTCTTCTGTTTTTCCATCTCAAATTTCCTCTAGAAAATTGTCAGTGGCTGTAAAATATCGCATCGTCGCGGCGCCCTGCCTTCTTGTTTTCGCTTCCTGCTCGATAATTCGATCAACTGTGAATGGGGAGGGATTTCAGTTCTTCTTCTCTCTCCAGGAACACAGCGACCCATTTCATTTTCACCGACATTTTCCACAGAAATTGCTCATTCCCTCGCGATGCTCCTCGACGTCTTCTCATCAATTTCTAACTCTTTTTCACGCTCTGATAGTCCGATTACCGAGAAGTCGATGGGGAATAATAACTTGAGTTTTCAGCTGAAAAACGGGCGGCGACGAGTTCCAGATGCTCGTCAAAATGGACGGTGAGTATGACGTGGCGACGACGATGATGACGTCATCGGACAGCGAAGAGGAGATTTGCGGACTTTATGAGGGATACTCCACCAGGAGATTCATCATTATCAGTGGATGTACTACTGTAGCACTGTTCGGAGTGCTCGCCAACTTGGTAAGCTGTGCGGTAGAGCGCGTTTGCAAGTTACAGTAACTTATGGCTAACTGCAACTTCAATAGAGCGTCTTTGCAGCTTCTGATGGCAGTATTCCGTCGTTCGTTGCCTTCTTCCATCTTCCTGGCGGCCCTTGCCACTTGTGACACTTTGATCTGCTTGACCTATTTGTTGCTCTTCGGAGTCGATGCTGGAATCGTCTACCTCAAGAATACGGTATCCAATCGCTCTGAACAACTTCAGAATCCTTGATTCAGACGCTCTTCTTCCTCTACCATCGCTACATCGTCCCAGTGTTCTTCATCGCCAAAGTCGTCCAATTCGCGATTCCGTTCATTCTGATTCTGATCACTTTCGAACGATACCTCTGGACATGCACGGAACCCAAAAGGTCCGGGGATCTATGAAAAAGCGAAGAACATATTGGTTTCAGGAAAACGTTCTCGACGATTTTCAACGAACGCGGCCGCATTGTGACCGTTGTTTTCGTGTGTCTCACCTCGCTTGCACTGCGGTTTCCGGTTCTCTACGCGATCAAAGTGGGTTTTCTCGTTTTCTCAAAAGACTATTCCGTTGCGGGGAATCGAACCCCGGCCTTATGGGTGAGAGCCATAAATCCTAACCACTAGACCACCACAGGCAGAACGGGAAGGGTAGATTATGACCCATGAATGGCACATCGGCCGTATGGACGTAATATGCGCCATCGATGACTTACTTTCCAGCCATCCCTAACCCATTGGCCCGAGTGGGTGAAGGATGGAGAGATGAACTATGAGCCATCGATGGAGGAAGTAATGGACCATCGATGATCCATTTTTCAGCCATCGCTAACTCATTGAGTGTAATGAGTCAGCGATGGCTGAACTCGCCCATTTCTAGCAGCGAGCCATAAATGGTTCAGCAAGGGTTCAATAATGGATCCCCGACGAGCCGAGAATGGGTGACCTATGCTTTTGAACTTGGTCAATTTTTCGTCATTCCGCCGCCGTTTGGCAATGGGATTTTGGGTGTAACAGTGCGGTTATTCGCAAAGTTTTAGAGGTTTTGCTAGAATAACTGTCACACAAGTTGTTGTGTGACACAACGACATAAATATGCGCACGCTGTCTGTTTCTGCGTTTTTTTCCTTTTCAATAAACTTTATTTATTTATATTTATTTTCGTTTTGATTATTTTT
>LR539063.1:0-119444 GCA_900536315.3 Caenorhabditis becei | reverse complement strand
TGTGACAACGGATGATGAAGAATTGGGTCGCCAGGGGCGTAGACAAGATAACAAACTTTTCTGTTTTAGATCGAAGCGTTCCCAGACTGCAAAGACTACTTCCGAAGCGAGTCCATGGCCCCAACCAAACTAGCCGAAACTAAAGAATACCAGATCTTCGATTTCCATGTCATCACAGCCATCCAGATGATCTTCCCGTTCGTCGTGCTTCTCCTTCTGAATCTCACAATCATCAAACGGCTCGTGGCTGAGAAACGCGAAAATGTAAGCCAGAATTTCTCGGAATATTCAAATTCCCGCGCCGTTTCCAGATGTACCCAATTATCCGTGGCACCACGACAGAAGCCAAAAAAGTGTCGTTCGTTCAGGGAAACCTTCCGGAAAACTACGTTCTCCTGCAAGTCGCCGCCGATGTCATCAAGGAGTCGTTGATTAACAGGTGAGCAAGGGCGCTCCATTGAACAAAAAACAAACGGGCGGGAATTCGAAATGAACGAGAAAAAGTACAGTTCGGTGTCATCGGCGCCGCCCGAGAACACGGAAAACGAGGTGAGTTTGACGGGCGGAGAAGCGGAAACCGATTTGCCACGTCATCGACCTTCGATTTTTCACACTTTTGTTCTGGCGTTGAGGGAGTGAGTTGGGAATGCGAACAGTTCTTCTACTTCTTATGAAATCCCGTAGAGCGCACTTGCACGATCCAAAAAAAGCAAAGAGTAAGTGTGCTCTACCGAACCCCACTTCTTCGAAACCGGTTGGCATGACCTAGATACCGTGCAAATATGCTCCAGTGATAAACATTGATTTCTCATCAGTAGAGCGCAGTTTGATAATTGATAAACTTCGCAACGTATCACCTTTCCCCCCACTTCTATCAAACCCGCAAATTGTGCAATAGAGCACACTTCCCCAATCCCACTTCTCAATAAACCTCTCTAGTGATCCAGCGATATCTTATCAGTCCTTATCAACCCTTATCACTCTTCCAGATCTTCTCGAAGCAAGCGTTCCCAACTTCGAAACGCGATCTACACAATGCTGACTATCGTAACCTCCTACCTGATCTGCAACGGAATCCATCTGTTCCTGACTATTCTCGAACGATTCGACCCCTCGTATCTCTACGATTCGGTCGACAGTAACCAGTCCAGCACCTTCTACATAGGTAAGCACCTACCGTATCCACTGTTGACCTACTTCTTGTAGTCCTCTCGGACACGGTCTCCATCTGCTATATGATCTCCTCGGCCATTCGAATCTTCATCTACGCCAAGTGCAATCCAAAGTTGCGACAGGAGATCTCCGACTATATTCAGCGACGAAAAGGCGAAACCCAACTGAATAGTTCCTAATTTTGTTTCGTTATTCTCCCGATGATTCCGTTTTTTTTCTAAATACGGGGAATTCATATTATGACTATTGAATAAACAATCATAATGAAACCAAAAAAGACGGAAAATGGGAAAGGTGTGAAGAACAGAGAAATAAATAAATGTATGGAAAAGTGTGCAAAGTTTCTGCTCTCACGGGCGCTCAGTTCCTTCGTTACGACTCATCGAAGACGGGAAACGGTAACAACTACATGTGGAAAAGACAGGAATCAATCGGGAAAGAAGAGGAACTGGGAGAAATGGAGAAAAAGAGAAAGATTTGGTTGAGTCCACTAGAGGGTGAGTTTGGCGATGTCGGCGATGAACTCTTGCTCGCGCTTAATCTTTTCCAGCTGGTTTGGCTGCAGTTGGTCGCCTTTTTCGACTCGTTGCTGCAAAAAAAAGGTATTTTGTTATCAGTGATAAGTATCCGTTACCTTGAGCAATTGGATCTCTTCGACCTTCTTCTTCAACTGGAACAGCTTTCGCTCGTGTTCAGTCTGCTGTGGCCTGTAAGCCTGCGGGGCGTTGTTCCCGTTGTGGCCGTTGTGTCCGTTGGCACGTGGCTGTCTCTGCTGGCCGTTCGACTGATTGTGATTTCCGTTCGACTGAGCTGGTTGAGCTTGTGGCGGACCAGCAGCTCTTCCGCCATTGTCCTTCCGGAGATGCGGTGGCACATAGGCACCGGCTTGACGGACGGCTCCAGCCGGCACGTTGTTCAGCGGATGCGAAGCGTCCTTCTTCTTTATCGGCAGTCCAGCGGCCATCTTGTCGGTCTTGGTGAGCTCTTTGATGACGAACTTGTTGTATCCGCTCATCGGACGCCACTGAACCTCGAGCAGCTCCTCCCTCGGCGAATCGTAGTGCGTCTCAGCGAGCATCCGTCCGGTGTAGTGCCAGAAGCGGTAGCAGTTGTCGATGCGGAGACGTGGAGACGTGGTGCACGTGACGAAGTGCTGACCATCGGGAGCCCAGTGGAAGAGCGTCGTGTTGGGCACCTCGATCGAGATGATCTCCTTCTTGTTCTCCACATCCCAGAACTCCATCTTTCCTCTGGAGATGTTTCCGAATCCGCAGATCAGCACAAGGTTTCCAAAGGCGTTGTAGAAGATGTCGTTGCGCGGTCCCTCGAGAAGATCGAACGTCGGCTGACCCTTCATGTCGTAGAATGTCACCTTGGCCGGCATGTATCCGTAGCAGACGGCGAACTCGCGACCGTTCGGATTCCACTTTGCCGAGTAGACAGGGCCCTGTTTGGCGAGCGGAACGATGACCGAGTCTCCTGATGGCACGTTGATCAGGAACAGCTGAAAACAAATCATCAGTTTGCTGAATTAAAATGGATAAACTTACACTCTGCTCTCCGTAGTACGACTGGTTGGTCTTGTCGACCTCGACACTGGCCAGAATCAGAAGAGCGTTTCCACGCTGGTTCCACGTCATCGTCGCCTTGTCGGACTTGAAGAAAGTGCGGTTCGCGATTACTGGGAAGTTGAGAGCGACGCGGTGGACACGGACACGAGCCGGGTTGTTGCCGACGGCCGGTACGTAGATCGCCACGTGGTTTGGAGCTGAGCCACTGCTCAGCTTGAAGTCCGTTGCGCCCTTCTCGACGAGCTTGTAGTCGTACGTCTCTGGAAAAATAATTGAAAACAGTGGAACTAGTCTGAAATATCTTACCGAAAGTGAGGTTGGTGTAGAACATCACCTCGCCACCGGACATTCTCGCAGCCAGCGACTCGTCGTCGGAGAATTGCGGCTCCCAAGAAGCCTCCTTGGGCGCCGCGAACGTGTTGAGATGTCTTCCGTCGACGAGCGAAAACACACGGACGTTTGGCTCCGGTTTCTGATTCTCTGCCGTCTGAAAATCGATTTGTTGCTGAAAGCTCAAAAAAGTTGATAACCTTGGTTCCATAGATGGCGTACGGCTCAAAAGTGAGCAGATAGTTGTCACGCGGGGAGAACAGAATCCTTCGGGTTCTTTTCAGATCAACGGAGAGAATCGTTTTATTTGTTGCGATTTCGATTACCCGTGTTCTAAAGAAAAGCAGTTAATGATAAGAAAATTTGATGGGCAATTGATAATCTTACACTTGATTATCGCAATAGGCGAACAGCTGCCCGTTGTTGCTGTAGGCGAAAACGTTGCAACTGATGTCTCTCGAAGTGCTGAAAAATTGATAATTTTTAAATTCTGATTGGAATGTTTATTTCTTTAGCTTACTTGTTCTGTTCGAAGACAGTTACGGCGTCTCTGCCCAGCCCGCGCTTCAAAGAGAAGCCTTGACTTGATCGAACTGAAAGATTTCGAAATTTAGGCCCATTTCTCCGGTTATCTTATCAATTACCTGCGTACACCAGGTTATCACCCATTTTTATTGATGCTAATCAATGTTCGAGATAATCTGAAACATGAAACGTTGGAAGAATTCGAGGAAGAACGGAGCGGGAAAATAAAAACGAAAAAGTACGAATTTCCGAAAATCACGAGGTGTCGTCAGTTGTGGCGCCCGCAGTTTTTTGCGAATGCAGATATTGGCGCACCGTAGTCGGCAAAATAATTCTGAATACCGCCAAAGATGGAAAAAAACAAAAAAGTTAGATTTTCAGGTTGAAAATGATGAAAATCGGGGAAAAAACTTCGAAATTCGATGAAAAAAGAAATGCGTGCATTTAAGCGTGGGCGTGTTTGCACTCTCGGCGCACTCTTTTACGACATTTCTTCCGAAGCTTCTTGGGAATCAGAATACAAACCGAATTTCGAAGATTTCAGTTATTTTTACAACGGAAAAGTGTCTGCTAAATAATACATTTGCAAAATCCCAGCTGAAAGTTTCAACGGCACACCTTCAAGTTAAAAATAACTGCTCTTCTAGGCTAAATCGGATTTGAGGTCATAAGCATCTTAGATTCCGGATGATTTCTGAATATTTTGCGGAGTATTGCAACAAATCGGGCTATAGTCTCAAAATCCCTCGAATTCTCTAGCTCCCACTGCAAAAGAAATCTCCCAGTAATCCACCGTTTCCTTCAGAAAGTGGTCCTGTTTTATGATCTTGACCCTCAATTTTCGCATTTATATCCACTTTAAAGCCGTTTTTATTATATTTTTCCTGTTTGAAATCAATCTGCCAGTTTATAGAAATAAGTCATCATGTGATGAATGGGCTCAGGCTTCCGATGACCGTACTTCGATAATCTGGGTGTTTTGATAACACCACCCAGATTATTCAGCGATGAAGAATGACGGAAAAAAGTGTTTATCACGGTCTTTGACTTTTACTTCCCCGAAATGTCTGGCTTATTCAGCCACGTATTTGATGGTAAGAAGGTCAAGTCGATGCGAGTCATGCGCCTTTAAGCGGGACTACTGTAGCCCAAGAGATGCAGGTTTTTGCAGAAATCTGTGCAAGTTTAGAACAAATAAAAAAAAGAGATTCGTACATACGATTTCGCGGGCGGTCTTTAAAGACCCCATTCCGCAGCTCATTACAGTACCCCATTCGCCTACTTTCGTGCAAGAGCTCTCATTCATCCGCTATTCCGTGCACTAATTCGCCTCCATCTGCAAACAACAAAAAGTGCAAAAGGAGAAGGCGTCGTGTGTCGGTAAAATATCATTCGTCTCATCTTCTTCTGTTGAAAATGTCGTCTTCTTCTTCTTCAGACATCGGCCTGAATGATCAATTCGACTGACCGATTCCAATAAGATGACGTGACGAAACGTCGAGTTTCGGCTGGCCGTACTCTGCGCCTGATTCGCAGCGGAAACGCGTGAAAAAAGTTTCCGGAACCGTGTCTCCGCGCCGGAAGGATGTGTGCACTAAGACGATGTTAAGAGACGCTTTCATTTCTCGTATGTTTCGTATCAAAATGGCATAGCAACTATTAGATAGTTGTATTTAATAACAAGAACTTCCTAAGGGGTTCTTCAGTGAGGATCATTATCATTATCAGCAGAGTTGAGAAGGGGAAACAAATTGGAATCATAAGGCAGAGATGGTAACATGGGGAGAGCTCAAATAACTGTTTTACTGAGAAGTGAACATGGCTTGAAGAAATGGGAAAAATAAGTTAAGGTAGGGCACGGGGGACTAGTACCGCCGAGACTTGAGAATCGCCTTGATCATCTTGTCGTGGTTTCCGCTGGGGAAGAAGACGGCGGTCCGCTTCAGAAGGTTCATCAGGTACGGAGCGTCAGAGTTGTCGAATTCGTTGTAGCCGTATACATCGCCTGGAAAAAATAGATAATTAGGTTGGGAAGGGAAGCCTGAGGAAGCTTAGACAGGCTAATCTCAAACTTCGAAAAGCTTCATGTTTTTTCAAGCCTGATCCTAGGCTTATCGCTGACTAATCAACCCTTCAAGCCTTCAGAAGGTCCAGGCCGAGGTGCTTTCAGAAGGTCAGAATCCAGAATCTTTTCTCACCTTGAACTGGCTGACTTTGAATCAGTCCAACTATCGCCAGGATCAGCAAAAGCAACACGACGGAGGAGTTGAAGCGGAGCATCGTAAGTGGTGTCTGAGAAATCGAGACGTCTCTTATAAGGGCGACGGAGTGAAGTGGCGCGGTGCGGCGCGCCAAGAAAGGGGCGTGACCTAACGGAGCAACTGGCCCCGCCCCCTTTTTGAAGCTTTAAGGAGGGGGAGGAGTCGGTTGATATGGATACAGTAAGACGTGTTTTGATGGTGGTGTGGGAGGTGTAGTTCTGGAGGAGGATTGGAAAGGATTTTGGGAGCGGATATTTTAAGATTTTGAGTCAGTATATGTTTTTTTTTGAGGAATTCAAATCTGTGAGGATCATGTTGAAAGAATGTCTAGACCAGTAATGATTGTTCAGATCACTGCAACTGATAAGCTGATCTTCAAGGAAATGACGTTCTACTTCAGTTTCACTCAACTCCCACTCTTCTCTAATTCATAATTCATTTATAATTTAAAGTTAACATTTATTTACTCACAATATTTGTATCATATACATTTATTTCCACCTGTCCAAATATAGGCAAAGGTGTTTTCGAAAATCAGTTCCCAAAAACTCATTCAAAAACCAATTTCATGCCTGAACTGCTTGGTTGATTGGCTCATAATTGAAGGCTTTTCGCTTGCCACGTCATCTCTCGGAGGAAAGGCGCCAATTTCAGGGAATCTACGTATCTTATGTACTATTTGAAAACATGAAAAGCACTTGGGTAATTGTGGGGTTGGGAAGTTGCGTAAGATTTGGATTGAGGCTCCGAAACGATTTGGCGGAAGTCTTGTTAACAAATGTCTTCTTATCTCGAGAACCATGAGAGATAGTGAAAAGTTGTCAACTGATAAAATGTTGATAAGGAAATTTCCAACATTTTTTTAGTTGATCACTTTGTCTCATCTCTCATGGTTCTCGAGTTACACGTGGTAACACAACAAGCAACTCAAAAAAGTCTTGAATTCTGATCAGTTGCGCGCGAACCCAACAACTAAAAGTCTGAAGAACAAAACCAGTGGCTGATTAGGTATCATTGAATCAGCTTGGAATTGCGACAACAGTCAGAAACGCGTTTAACTTTTTCACGTACGTGTACCTACAAACAAAACGACCAGAACCTAATTTGCAAAAAAGTTCGGGCCTAGAAGATGATAAAGATGATCACAGTGACGTTTTTCCCGCTGTTTGCTTACACAAAACACTCAATTTCGTGGTCTAGAGTTGTAGTAAGTCATTATGACGACACGGTTCTGAGTCAACGGGTCGAATGGGTCAGACAAGGTGGGTCGGAGACGATGTCATTTTGGAGTGATAAGGAGTGATAGGGATCAAAAAGATCCAGAAGTTCAAAGGGTAGAATGCTCGAAATAGAGAGTTTTGTTGACAAAAATTTGTATTCTTCTAGCCTGTTGACGTGTTCAGACTATAATCGTGCTACGAGTTGTGACCTAGTTTCGTGGAAACAAGTGTTCGAGTGATCACTTCTCAGAGAAGCTTCCAGAAGATTCAGCAAAGCCTACCGTATCCTCTACGTAAATTTGGCAAGTCTGACTCAAAATTTTCCTGCCAAAGCTCTCGATTTCTTCGATCTTTCCAGCCCTTCATCTCCTATTCCCCCTGCTTTTTCCGAAGCTTCCGAGCGCCAAAAGTCCAGTTCAATTGATCAATTTGCAAAGCAAAACGCGTCTGCGACTTTCGAAAATAACATTTCTTTTTGATCTTTTTGATATTTCGAGCCTATTCCCGGCTAGACGTCACAAACATTCAGATCAACACCTTCCTCATTTCAGGGCTACAATTATAACTAGGTCACGCGGAAGACACGTCATTCATCCAAAGACGAAAAGCAGAAGCACCACTTGAGACAAGGATGGGGAATAAATCAAAAGTGTAAAGTCCCATATTTCATGGATTCAAGGGGTGAGGTAGCTATGGAGACTTCTAGAAGAGCTTCCCTAAGATTCTGAAGAACTTTTACTAGGGGCCGCAAGCTTCAGAAGCCTTCCAGAAAGTTCTCTGTTCAAAGTTTGCCCCAACAACATTTCCGCTGAAAACTCTCAACAAGATGTTTGAATTCTAACATTTCTACGCTATCAGAACCGGACAGAGAACTTCAAATCTGCATTGTTTTTAGCCTTTTCCACCCTCAATTTCAGTTCAAAATGTTAGTCAAAACGGCTAGAGATCACGAGTAGACCCGTCGTCGGATTACGATCAGAAGCAGATCAAAAGTGAGAGAATGTGGTGGAAAACAGATCAGAAATAGGTGAAATCAGTGATACGGGAGAGCGAGGATTTGGCGGGGGATCAGTGTTTTTGTGGAACGGCCACGCCACGGATTCGTCAAATTCGACACAAATTTAGAAGTGTCTAGGCGTTCCGGTAGGGGATGATCTGTCTGACGACACGAGTGATGATATCATTTGGTGATAATTTGGTGATGGTAGAAATGGTTCAGAACGATAAATGATTAGGGGATGTGTGGTCTGTGATAAAGAGAGATGATGGGGGGAGGTGATGAAATGAACTTCAGAAGGACTTGCGTAAAGAGGGGTGAACAGTTCAACACTTGAACTTAAAGTTTGGAGGGTTTCGATGTAATTTGGGAAGGAATACACTGAAGATTCGCAAGGACGTCTTCTGTAGTTCTAAATGTTTGGAACCAATTCCTTTTCCATTGGGGCGTTTCTTTTTGGACCTGATCTAAATCTAGATACTGTAGCGGTTGAGACTATTTCCGAGAAGATCCCTTTCTAGAATCCGTATATCCAACTCGCCCTTTACCCACGTCAAACGATCAGAAAAGAGATAACGCCTCCATAGTTCAACGGTTCGTGGAAACGATCAGAGGATTTGGGACTATTCTGTGCTTTGATTTTTCTCCGCAGAAGTAAATATTTCGAAATTCCTTCCTGTTATCTCAAGAAAACAAACACGTTGAATGACTTTTTGGATTTTCAGATTTACAGGAATTCACGGACTGCTCAGGCCGCAACGCCGGAAATGACTCGGGACCTAGTTCATTCGAAAGAGAATCATTGACTTCCTCTAGTGCACTGGGCTAAGATTTTGCAAAGAAGTCCTTATTTTGGCTCACGGAGCCCGCAAAGTCCCAGCAATCACTGAAATCCAGTAGAAATTAGCACTGAAAAACGCATTTTTCACGCAGAAAAATGAGTTCTGGAGACAATGGTCAAAATTAGTGCTGATAGGACACTTTGATGGTCCCGTAAGCCAAAATAAGGACTTTTTTGCAAAATCTGAGCCCAGTTCACTATAGGAAGTCGATGATTCTCTTTCGAATGAATCAGGTCCCGAGTCATTTCCGGGTTGCGGTCAAAGCAGTCCGACATGTCAGGGCGGATTGGTAGGGTGAACGTCAAGGAGCAGATCTTTCCGGGGACTAGCAGAGGTTGAGAGGATCTTTGTCTGAACTGCTACAGTACACCGGCTTTTCGCTCCGAGACCCAATATCCAAAAAGGAGAATTGCTTGCTTCCAAACCGTTTTCATCCAGATCTTTCGGATTTTCTTGGAAATCCATCCCGAAACTTGTTTTGGAAGACACGGAACTCTTGTGAAAACGGAAGGATTTAGCACATCGGCTCCAAATCAACCTGTCCGCGGCTAATCCATTGAGCCGAGTCAATTCCAGATTTGGAAGAAGAGCATGTTTTGGCTCTGGACTGGACCAGAAGGGCCTGGAATACTGGGGAAAAACAAGAAGGCAGTTTCATTGTGTATGAAAAGGTGGTTGAATGGGCTGGAGATGGGGAAGAGTGGGGTCCAGACACTTCCAGGGATCAATTGACCTGGAAGTTCCGGTTTCAGAAAGGAAAGTTCCAGAAACCAGACTCCTGGAGCTCGAAAAGTGCTCGATTAGTCAGTGTCCAAACTGTTCGGACACCCCTAACTCATCCCTTCATTATTCCGGATTTCCTGTCTGTATCATGTCATAACTTTTTCATTTCGTGAATCACGCCGTTTCTTGGGAGTTCTCGAAAATCCTCTTCGGAAGGGAAACTTCAAGCACAGAATGTGTTCTTTCAATCCGATTAGACAACCTTTTTCTTTTCCGAGGTAGGTAAATAGTTATTGGATGGAATTTGATTAACCAAATGTTCTCTTCGTGGAATGTCATGTTTTGAGTTCAAAATGTTCTGGTGAACATTTATAACTAGACTGGTTTGACCAGATACAGGTTATTGGGGTTTTGAGTTGTCAGCAAGGAAAAAGAAGAGCCTTTGGTCCGAGAAAGACAAATTTAGACATTTTTTTGAGGAGAGTGTCAAGACAAATTAGGAAATTTTGGGAAGAAGGGGATTTATGTGTTTGCGAGTCTAGGGAGACCGCTGGAGAACGCGGATTTTCAGGGTCTGGGGGTTCATTTCTGCAGATTCACGGATTCAGAAGAAAAGGAACTTCTGAAGCTATCAAGGTTCAAAACTTCACGGGTTTAGCAAAACTCTACTAGACGAAAGTTTAGCTTTTGAAAAATTGGAAAGTTCAAAAAGTTCGCATTTCATATTCGGTGTTGCCTACCGTAACCTGCGAAGAGACTATAAGTTCGAGAGTGACGCACGTTATCGTTGTATCTGCAAACTGCCGCTCACATTCCAAATTTCAAATTGGCGCTCACGATATCTCGCAGCGAAAACTACAGTAAGATTTGCATTTTTCAGTGATTTTAGGCTATTTTTGAGGTTTTTCTTGAAATTTGAATGAGATGTTTTGAATGAACTATTGCATTTTTCGCTTTTTCTGACAATAATTTACTCGAAAACAACCCAAAAACACTGAAAAATGCACGTCTTACTGTAGTTTTCGCTGCCAGATATCGTGCGCGCCAATTTGAATTTTTGAATGCAAGCGGCAGTTTTGAGATGCAACGATAATTCCGTTATTTCGATTTTAAGCTCTTTGGCCGAGGAGCCAATTTACTGGGTTGCCACTTTGTAGCGACTCAAAGTGTGGACAAATTTAAAATTTTACGCCTCGGGAGCCCATGAGACTGTGGATTCAGGGATTCATATGAGGTGACTCTGAAGGTCAAGAACACTTGATTCTGAATAGTGTTCAAGTCATTCCTGTAACCCAATCCCCCCATTAAAAAAAACAAGCACACACACTTGAGAAATCGGTCTCGAAGGTCTTTTTCCGTATAGCGAGGGAACACTGCGCATAGCTAATGGGCTCCTCTAGTACGACTTGTGACCCATTTCGGAACGGATTAATTGAAAACCAGAATGACGCCTTTTCTTGTTCGCTTGCAGAATGATGAGAGGGGGGAGCAAGGAGGAAAACATGCTCTCCGTGGGTGTTCGTTTAATGACTGGTCGACACGAACACAATGGAAACGTTGATAATAGGGTACGGAAATAGAAAAAAGAGAGGAATGGATCGGGAGATGAGGGATGGGTTGGGGGAAGAAGGATCAGGGCTGATGAGGGGGAGGTGCAGAATTCTAAATTCAGTTTTGAAACACCTGCAAGTTGTTGCATTTTTGAAAATACTTGGTTATAAAGGGATGAGATTACTGTAGGCGTGTATTCCCCGAATTGTCATCTTGTGATCGGAAGATCAATTGAAATTGAAGTGATCTATCAACCTTGATTAGGTTATTTCCGGGGGAGGTGGGTCTAGAGGCGCCACGTGACACAAACCACGTGGCTTCTAGCCAACTGGATAGGAAAAAAACTGATAAAAGTTAAAGTTTCGTGAGAATCTGAAAGTCTTTCTATCCCATCTTATCAATCGGGGCTGGAATGTTCCTTATCAAAAAGTACAAACTATCCGTAAATCAAACACCCCCACAAATGTGTCTGGAATGGATGATCAAGTTCAAACTATCAAAAATGACAAAAATGGTGGGGAAATGATGTCATGGACACTGTTTTCATAATCCAGAATGTGTAGCTTGTGTGTGGGAGTACGGGTTTGTTTGGAATCGGAGTAGAATCACGTAGGATGGGTCTCGAAGAGAGAATCTTTCTTGAAACAGGAATTGGAGTTGTGCGTCTTTTGAATGAGGTATAACTGCCGTCCCACAGCGAGTCACCTGAAGGGTCTCGCCACGAAAATGGTTTCTGGCTGAAATACGGCTTCTGGACAAGGTTTTCACACTTTTTCTGATGAAAATGAGCACAAAGGCATGAATTCAATCATTTTCAGCCAAATTTCAGCAGTTTTCATCGATTTTTTAAAACTTAAAAATGAAAATGAGGTGTTTTTGGTAAAAAGTGGCAAAATACCCAAAAATTCATGTTTTTGTACTGAAAAATTGGTGGAAACTGCTGGAAATTGGTTGGAAATGATTGAGTTCACCGAATTTTACCCGTTTTCATTAGAAAAAGCGTCAAAACTTGTCCAGAAGCCGTATTCCAGCCAGAAACCCATTTTCGTGGCGAGACCCACCAGGTGACTCGCAGCGGGACTACAGTTATACTCTAGTTTTCGCTGCGAGACCCGTTGTTTAGCTGGGACATGGGTCTCGCCACGAAGAACTTCACAGTTACAGATAAAGTTCAGAGTGACATCAACCTCATCAAATGCATTGTTATCACTGAACTATACTATTTACTGTTCTCTGATATTTTCCACTGGGACCTCTGATAATGATCACTTTGTTTTTGTTATCATTCCCCTCTATCAACTCTTATAGCACCCAGTGCTCTCTCACGTCACAATGTTCTGATGGTCGTCTTGACCGGTTAAAAGGGATATGTCTCTTTTCCAGTACACGTTTGCAAGCAACTCCCCAATATACTTTACCAAATTTGATTGTTTCCTGCCAGAAGTTGATCTGATTTTCTTCGACATCTACGTCAAAACGGAAAAAGTCCAAATTTATGCTGATAAGCAGGTGATAAGAAAACTAGGCAGGGGAAGGGTCAAAATGTGATGAGAACCTGCACAACTTCAACACCAAAAGGTATGAAAATGGAGATTGAGAAGACGTTTTTGAGAATTCTTATCGTTATCATATCAAATGGTTCGTTTGTGACCTAGAAATGAAAAGAGAGGGAGCGTGAGGAACGTTATCAGTTGTTTTTATCAGTGGGAAGCAAAACACAAGGGAATCGAGAAATTGGAACCTTCAATTGACCTTTGAGCACTTTTCGAGCCCACTTGAGATGTTTTTTGGGCCTCAAGGATTTCGTACTTTGAATGTTTTCCTGGGCTCTTTGCTTTCCTGATAACCTTATCAGTTCAAATCACATTCCAAGTTGTTTCTCGGTAAAGTTTGTAGCGTTAGCACAAAGTAGATTGTGACAAGATCAGTTTGGTCAAGAAAATTTCGGTCAAATGTTCAAACAGCTACACTGATATGAGGTCAACAAATTGACTTCGTGGAATCGCCTTTTAATCTGATTGGTTCCGTCAGAAGAAGGTGTCAGGTTGTTTTCCTTGAACTTTTTGTTTCTGGAGGGACTACGAAAAGGTTCGGGTAGAGCTACAGTAATCCTGCCGAAAACATTCAAAAAGTCTTCAAGCTTTCTTTTTGGTACTTCTGAATTCTGAACGTCTTCGGAGGGCTTCATTGACCTAGAAGATGTTTTGGAGCTTGGCTGCAAAATACCGTATTATGGGTCTCACGACGAAAAGCTTTCGGGTTGGAGTACGGACAAGAGTTCTAGTGAAGATATCATTCCAGAGCATCCAGAAGCTCTAGGCTTCAGAATCTGGTACTTCTGGAGCCTGAACGTCTTCTAAAGGCTAGCCGAGATGATATTCTGAAGCATGGCTCAGTTGACGTCTTCGAAACCCAACGCCGCCGATTCGTCCCGATTGTTTATCCCTTCTCACTTCCAATTCTCTTGTTGATTGTTCCCAAATTACAGACACTTATTCACCTATACACGACTATTAAAACGGGAAAAATGCGCACAAATATTTGTCCGATTCTCTTGCTGACGCTGATTTTTGATGAAGGTTTTATGAAGGATTAGGGATGTTTAGGGACTACATTTCGACAACCGAAAATCAAAAAGTTATTCAAAATCCCCGGGCTGCAAAGCTGATGAAAAGGGTGGGGAGGACGTCAAAATCCGGGAGGCCAGTACACGCCGGCACCCGGATCTAAATGTTGTTGTTGTTATCAGGGACGTCAGTGATAAGAAGTGATAGAGACTCGAGGATTTCAAAAGTTTATGGAGGACATGGGCCAAACTACAACTGCCATTTCGACACGACGTCACTTTCGCTAACTCGGGTCCAAAATGTTTCCGTTTTGGGAAACAAATGATGATATTGGAGACGGGAAATTGGGCAAATTTACGAGTGGGAGTGGGGGAGAGGGAGAGGCGTGTGTGGAGGCGTTCAATGCAGATTCCAATTAGGAAGTTCTCAGGAGATTGTTTTGTATTAGGCGGCTGGGGGATTTGGACAACTTGCAGGTTTTTTCCTGGGATTTTCATTTGACTCCAGAATAATGTGAGGTCTTCTCCAGATTTTGAAAAGAATAAGGCGACTGATCAAGGGTGATAACACTAGAGTTATCAGTACTTTGGGAATAATGGCATATTGGAACTGCGCTCCAAGTGTGCTCCACTGCAAAAGGAGCAAAGAACTAGATACCCGACGGTGGCAAGCTTCCTCGAATACAAAAACTTCATGTTCCTTCAAATGGCTGTCCAGTAGAGCGCATTTGCATTTCTACCGTAGTTCTTCGCAACTTCCCTTGCTCTAATATGTACGTCTCCCCGCTTTTCAAAGATCTCATTCTCGTTTCATTCACTTGGCCTGCCGTTTTCCTACACTCTTGCACACAATTTTCGATGCTTTTCAAAGATCGCATTCCCGTTGAAATGCCGCAAAGTGCAGTCTCTCCTAGCACATTTTGGTCTCTTCCGATCGTCTCAAAACACGAAACATTTGAAGATGAAGGCGATCAAGAAGCTGCCCCAAACATCACTGGATTATCACGTTCAGAAGCGGAAAAGGGGGTTAAGAGGAGAGGGGAAGTGTGACTGGGTGGGTGGAAATGGAATATGTGCCACAGGGTAATCGAATTGGGCTGAAGAGGTGATTGGAAGCGGATTAGTCATGGCAGGGAGATCAGGTTTTTGCTTTTTGCACTAATGTGAAGGGCCTAGAAGCAAGGGACTTGGATACTTCTGGAAACTTGAGAAAGGAATCTATGACCTATCTGTGAGAATCACAAAACTTGTGATTTCACTGTGATCAATCTACGCAATCACCGTGATTTCCGACTTTCATCATCTAGTGCAACCTATCCGTTTTTGAGAAGAGAAAATGGTTCTCCGGAGGCACAAAACATAACATTTTGGGCTTTGTGATGAAACGCGGCTTTTCGTGATCCGTAATAGAGTGTATTCTCGGCATGTATCATTGTTTGATAAGCCTACAAGCTGGATTCTTATCAGTGATAGCAGAATCGGCATATCATGGCAGATATAGGAATTCTGCTGATCTGATCATAATTGCAATGTATAACAGAATGAATCGTTTAGAGAAGCATAAACTCTATGAGCACAAACTACAGATTCACAAGATTTAGGAGAGTTTTCAACAAATTGATATCATCGTTGCACCCCAAAACTTCATCTCGCTTTCAAAATTTCAAATTGGCGCGCACGATCTCTCGCAGCGAAAACTACAGTAAGACTGGCTTTTTCGGCATTTTTCACATTTTCTAACAACAATTCACTCGAAAACAGCCCAAAAACACTGAAAATACAGGTCTTACTGTAGTTTTCGCTGCGGGATATCGTGGCGCCAATTTGAAATTAATTTTGAAAGCGAGCGGCAGTTTCCAGATGCAACGATAATAGTCAGTTTTGGACTGGAAGCTATCAAACGTCACTCCGTTTTCCAGAACTACTACTCGGAAACGTACAAAGAGTCGGGCTCTCCCGGATTTCCAGGAGATCCGAAAACAAGTTGTCGGAAGGCAAGGGACCACGTCAAGTCTTTTTACGACCTTCCAAACAAACAAACTCTTTCGGATGATTTCAGATGGATTCTGAATTCCCGATGAGCTCTTCAATTTATTGCTTCCGAGTAAGGTCACTCACTTATTTTCCCTACGTCAAAGGTTGTCCCCTCAATGAATCCCAAAGGCCGGAAATGAAATTGCATCCGACCTTCAGACACTCTCTCTATTTCTGGAGCTCTTCCTGTTGCAAGTTAAAAATGGAAAAGTTGCAAAAAGTGTCAGAAGAAGACAGAATTTATGTGACATAGTGTCTAGTTTGACTTTTGATAGGGAAGTGATAAGGATGATACGATTAGATGAAAATAGATGTTTGGTGGAAGATCGAAATGTATCTGATGTGTGGATATCTTAAGGGGTTTGGGATTCAGAAGACGTGGAGGGATTCTGGAGCGTATTTTCAGAACGGTGAGTGGAATTCTCTGTTGTTGGGCTCACAGACAGCTTTTATACCAAATTGAGGAAGGAAAATTAATTTTGAAGCCATTGAACACGTGACCTGAAAGATCAAGGATCCTATTTTGTGGCTTGTTTTCCGGGTTCATCACTTCCGGAATAAAGAGCCGAACTGGCTTTGAACAAAAATCAAACTTCCGAATGCACAAATTGGTTTCTTTGTGTTTTGGATTACTTCTTGCGTCAGGGAATGTGAGAAAACTGACAATTAGATGAGGAGAAGGAGGACAAAGAATTCGAGAAAGGACAGCACAAAAACTGAAGATTCATCGAGTTAGCCGATTCTCTCCACCCTCAACTTCCTTTTCTTGGAGTACTGTAGGTTGCACCAGAAACACAGAATGACGTCAGATTGGAGCCACTTGTGTACGGGGATGCTCACTGGTGTTTGGCAGATAATTGGTTATAATCGGAACTGATCTTTCAATTCTTTCGGGAATAAGGGAGGATTGGGAAGGTCCACAGATAGAGCTGTTTTTACACGTCGGACTGCTTAGGCCGCAACGTGGAAATGACTCGGGACCTGGTTCATTCGAAAGAGAATCATCGACTTCCTATAGTGAACTGGCCTCAGATTTTGCAAAGAAGTCCTTATTTTGGCTCACGGAGCCCGCAAAGTCTCAGCTAGCACTAAAATTCAGTACAAATTAGCACTGAAAGATCCATTTTTTCAAAAATGAGTACTGACTGGACACTTTGATGGCTCCGTGAGCCAAAAGAAGGACTTCTTTGCAGAATCTGAACACAAGTTCACTATAGGAAGTCGATGATTCTCTTTCGAATGAACCAGGTCTCGAGTCATTTCCGGGTTGCGGCCTAACAATAAGCAGTGCGACATGTAACACAGGTTTTCATAATTCGTATAGCTAAAACTGTCATCTCAAATCGTCGTACTGTACAGCATCAGATCGGTAATCTCAATTCCATCCACCTCCTTGCAATCTCCTTATCCCTCCGCACTTTCCATGTTCTTGTCACTTTGATGTTTCAATTCGGATCAAGTACGACACGGGGATAATCATGGATGATATGTACATGTAAATGGGTATTGGGAACGTGGAAAATTGGAAGATATTTATATGAAAGCACTTCCTGGAATAAGAACTCCGAATTGTGAATTGTGATCGAACACCGGAACAGCTATAGCAAATGATAAGGAAATTGATAACGAAGGGACGGACCTACCGTAATCCTTCATTCGTCTCTTCTTCTATTTCGGAATTTTATTGCACACAAACTGCAACAAAGCCACCCATGTCATCATGTGCTCACAGAATACCCAATGGATATTAATTCGACCTAACAATAAATAATAAAATTTGCATGACCTCGAGCCTTCTTTCCCCGTCTTTTTTGTTGAATTCACGTGACTTTCGACACAATTTGAGAGTTCATTGGGATCAAGATAAAAGAATGTTGTTAGAAAAGAAAGGGGGCTTGTTCTGGAAGAAATTGAGTGAGAAGTGTCAAGGGTTTATAGAGCAAAAACCCGAATAAACAAGTCCCCCGCATGTCATAGAACAGGTGACCGGAACGGAAATGTCGAAGGAACCACTTTTTCTTCTCAGCCAAACTGAAACTCTTGGCTGGAAAAGATCTTCGTTTCGAGCGACGGACCTAATTAGTCTAATGGCTTGAAAGCAACCCGCCCGTTGACATTTCGTCTCCGGAAACATGACGTCATCGTGTTCTCGCTACGTGTGTTTTGCAGAGAGGGGGTGTCCTTCCAGTTCAGAGGTCATCAAGACGTCAGGATGGAAAACAGGAAACGCAACGGATGGACGAGAGCAGAGAGATCAGAAAGTTACGGGGGAGGGAAAGGAGATGACACTGCCAAAACAAAACCGATTTTAGATTTTAGAGATTTATTGTCAATTTTGAAATTTTGAAATTAAAACATAACAAGATCACAGGAAAATGGGACAAGTTAAAAATTATAATACACAGGAGAAGCAGGGAAATCGTAAGAACAATTGAAGAACCGAAGTGATGACCGATGTTGGAACCAGGAGTGAGCAGAGGCAGCTTACTTGGAGACGTAGTTGGGGTCGAAGAACGGATTGACGACGAGTTTTACAGGATGGAAGATGGCGGGTGGAGATGGAGTTGGTCCCGTGTAGAATGGGTTAGGGACCAATGGCACTCCAGTGGGAGAGACGACTCCAGAGGAAGAAGCCGTTGGTGGTCCCTGGTAGAATGGGTTCCTGACGAACCCATGAGGGACCTCTTGTCGACTGCAGGAACCGCTGGAGTATCCAGAATCCCTGGACGAAGCACGGGCGGCCCTTTTCAGAGCCTTCTTCTGCTTCCTCATTGCTTTGAAGAACTTCTTTTCTTCGACACGAACCTCCTCGCGGAGGGCGTTCAGCTTCTCGTCTTCAATTTTGTTTTGCATGAATGCAAACATTTGACGAGAATGCTCATCCAGATCCATTTGCTCTCCGACGGTGAGACGACGGTTGCGAGGGAAGAACTTCGATTTTGGGCAAGTGGTGGCCATTGTTGAAGAGACGATGTAGACAGGAGGGAAAGGAACTAGAGAGATGGTCCAGAATGAATGCATGGGACCCCCTCCGGTTGGGTGTCGTTCCAGTAAACCCCGCCCCCGAACAGTACGCGACGCGTTCAAGAACAAAGAAGAGCCGAAGAGGATCGATACAAGTACAACTGTCAATGCTTGACTAGGTGAGGGAAACGTGACGAAAAGGGAAACATATTCATGGTTTGTAAGATTTATGTAAGACGAAAGGAAAATGTTACAAATTTTAGATAGGCATACGGCAGGAGTATGCGCTCTACTGGACGAGCGAAAAAGAGTGTGAGAAAACGAGAGACGGCAGACATATCAGAGAAAACTCTCTCGCACTCTTTTGGCGCCTGTGCAGAAGGGCGCATACTCCTGCTGTATGCCGCGACGGTAATCAAGGTCTGAAAAAAGACAATAACAAGATTTGGGAACAGGAAAATGAAACAAGTTATTGCAAACCACTAGCGAATCGGGCAATTGTTGAAAAACATTATTATGGAGAGCTGGAAAAGGAAGAAGACCGGACGAAGAAACAGATGGTTCTCCAGAAGTATGAGGCTGTGCAATGTTTTCGAAAACATTCATAGTTACCCAGTTACTTTCCAATAACGGTTCAGACGATGCAGCTGCTTGCGGAGCTCAAAATCCTCAGATTCCGTTTATATTATATTTTTCCAGTGAGTTTCAACGGAGAACGACCAATTAATTTGCGCGCACGCGACGTGTTGAAGCGTACCGAGTCAGCTAGCGCGCTCTATCGCTCATTAATTTCTTTTGGCGGCAATTCAAAATTTCATTTATGACACTGGTTGGGTTTTTGTACAAAATTGTTTCCAATTGGTTCAGAAATATTCAAGGCCCTAAATTTGTTGAAAATATCCCGATTTTGTTGCTTTTCCGGTCGAATTCAGTGTACTTCCGAGACATTTTTAAAATTTTTTCCCGAACTACGGTGCGCACTCCGCAAACACCTCGACGTCAGAATGCACACTTTTCGTAGGATTACGTTTTTTTA
Organism: Caenorhabditis becei; assembly: GCA_900536315.3. Classification (NCBI taxonomy): domain Eukaryota; kingdom Metazoa; phylum Nematoda; class Chromadorea; order Rhabditida; family Rhabditidae; genus Caenorhabditis; species Caenorhabditis becei. Next base: position 99,651 of record LR539063.1, on the reverse strand, counting down.
GGATTAAGTTTTATTATTTTTTGTTCAATTTCGCTGCGTAGCGACTCAATCAAAAGCGCACTTGCTCACTCGAGACCCTGACGAAATCGGTGAAAGAAATTTGAGCGCTGTACGCAATCATTGCTCACCATAGTTGTCAGAAAAATACCTGCGTCTGTCATTTTAGTGTTATCTCTCATTTTTTTCTGACAACTATGGTGAGCAATGATTGCGTACAGCGCTCAAATTTCTTTAACCGGTTTCGTCCGAAATTTCACCGGTTGCGTCTTCACCGGTTTCGTCAGGGTCTCGCTTACTCAGTAGGCCGCCAATTCAAGTGTTATCTCTTTCAGTTGAATCACTTATCAGAATTTTTGTTTGTATTTAATGAACCTTTTCTTTTCAGGAATCGTATTCCTACCGTGAAAGACCTACTCCACGTCGTCGTTTAACGTCGAACACAATCACCGACGCGGAACAATTCCACATGAGAAGTCCAGCTTCCATAGGAAGGAGCTATTCCGCAATGGTGAGTTGATAAACGTATCGGTGATTAGAACGATTTATTGTTTTCAGGAGGAGCAGCTGATCAGTGAACAGTTGCGCGCTGAAGAGACGAAGAACGTCTTCAGTCAGTACTACGCTGTCACCCGCAAGAAGCCAAAAGACCCGAAGAAGTCGCTGACTTTCGTGCAGAAAAGCCTCGAGGAGTACACCCACGCAATGGCACTCCAGTTCGCCGCAACTTCGCACGTCTGGATGTCCAACAAGCGTCATGACCATCTGGAGGTGCTGCCGAGGAAGAAAAACGCCGAGATCCCGTTGTTCAAAATCAAACTGGACTCGTTCGCCTACTATCGTGTTGTTGCCGACAGAGGAAACAAGTACACTCTCGCCGCCTGCCATGTCAACATCCATGGCTTTCACAGAGGAGATCTCCGATTTGTCGAAGTCACCAACAGAACTGTCGTCAGAGGAGCCGAGAATCACAGTGTCATCGGACACTTGTTCCTCGGAGACATCGTCGCTGTCACGGAGTTGGTGAAGCTCTCGCCGGCGCCGATCAAAGAGACCAACAAACATTCAATTAAGAAGATCAACCAGGAGACGACGTGTTTCTGGGCTGTGAAGACGATGACCGTCCTCGACAGAAAATACGCCGTAGATATCGCATTTGCGTTCTTGGAGAACGGAAATGCAGTTGCCAAGGGCCACGAGGAGTCGCTGACGGTGAAATCGAACAAGAAGATCAAGCCGGAACTCAACAAGATGTACATCGGAAACGCCTTCATGCCGGACAAGGCCGAGTTTGCATTCACTGTGGAACACCAGGCGATTCACAAGAATGCTCTGATCGCCAAGTCGTCTGCTCTCTCCCAGCACCCGAAAGCCTTCGGAACCATCTACTCGTACGAGAAGTCGCCAGAGAACACCGAACGACTGGAGATTGGCTTCGATGCCTACCGCCCCCGTCCCCACACACATGCCGCTTTGGAAGTCGATTCGGAGAGTGTCGTGGAGACGTGTGCTTTGATGGGATACTCGGCGGCCAACAGCATCTTCAACGGACGGTACGACTGCAGAGTGTTCCCGATGAAAGATGCGCAGAAGCGCTTCCCACTTGTTGAATTCTCGATCGACAACCCCATCGAGCAGCCGACTGAAGGCAAATGGAGTTGCAACACTAAGATTGAGCTGAAGCCGGAAGGTTATGGAGAACAAGGAATCAACGGTGTCATCGAGTCGGTCATTGTCAAGAAAAGATCTCTTCACATCGTGGCCAGACTTTCACGTGACGCGCCGAAGAATATCAACTTCAACAAGGGAATCTCAACTGTCCAACAAAGAGAACCGATGGAATGCTCGAATATCCGCGAGGACTTCTTCAAGAAGATGAAACCGAGATCCAATGGCCGTCGGATCATCCAGACGATGTACGGAGGACCCGCTATCGAGACAATCAATTACCCCCACCAGCAGTTCTATTTCGATGGAATGGCCATGAATCAGTACCAGTGCCAGTACGTCTCCATGATCCTCAACAAGACTCCACTCGTCCTCGGATCTTCTCCTTTCGGCTGCGGAAAATCGATGACCATCGTGGCAACTGCACTGGAAGTTTACAAGAGGGATATCAAAAAAAATTCCAAGCAGCTGCTGGTCACTCAAAGCAACTACGCTAGTGTCAATTTGGTCGAGATTGCCAAGAAAATCAAGGACGACAAGAAGCCCGAGGCTGAACAGTTAAGATTCGTGAGATACGTGTCCGAGATGAACTGGAAGGAGCTGCCCGACAACTGCCGAACCAGCTACGACATGCCGGCGCTGATGTCCAGCGTCTTCGAGAAATGGGCCCTCGGAGGCTACACCGACCGGGAAACCAAACTTCTGCAGAACAGCCACATGAACAACATGATCTACTATGTCATCAACCGCGGAATTCTTCAATCGCCTCAGTTGAGTGGAATGGCCCGTACCATCTACGACCGGTTGAACGCCATGAAAGATCCGCGTCAAGGAAGTTTGGTTGGAGCCTTCTTCATCCTCTACAACCCCAATGTCGTCATGACAACCGCTGATTCTCTCCATGGTCTTCTCCGAATCAATGCTTTCAGTGGAGGAGTGTCTACCATCCAGATCGACGAAGCCAGTCAGCTGCCGGAGTACACCCTTATTAGTCTTCTGTCTCAGCTCCCTAATGCCTGCTTCGGACTCATCGGAGACATCCGCCAGCTGCCGCCGTACTGCGAGGATTTGTTGACGGGAAAACTCAAGGATCACGGAGTCGGAAACACGATGGAGAGAGCTGTCGAAGAGAAGATGTTTCCGCAGGCCGTCCTCCGATACGTCTACCGCTGCCACCCAGTCACCACTCAACTTCTCAGCGATCTCTTCTACGACGGACAACTCATTTCTGGAGTCAACGAGAATGATCGCAATCAGTTTATCACCAAGAGATCCGACTTCTGGCCCAACAACAAGTTCCCGATGATCATCGTGAACAATCAGGAGAAGGCTCGCAAGATGGGAACCTCGTGGAGCAACGCGGAGGAAGCCAGGATGGTCCGCGAGTACGTCGCCCTCGTTACGAAGAGCCACAACGGATACCAGCTGAAGGCGGGACAAATCGGAGTCATCTCGTTCTACGCCGCGCAGACTTCCGTGCTGACCGAAGCATTGCGGGACACCGGAGTCAAGGTCGGAACCGTCGACGCATTCCAAGGAACCGAACGAGACGTCGTCATCCTGTGCTGCACCAACGAGAAGCTCTCCGAGTTCATGCAACTCGCCAATCGACTCAACGTCGCCATGTCCCGAGCCCGCCAAGCGACCATTGTCATCGGAAATGTCGACGGAATGAGAAGGGCCAACTTCTGGAGCACCATCGTCGAGGAGACCGAGAAGAACGGATGTTTGATCAAGAAGGTGAGATCTTTGTAATTGAAGGAGGGAAATTAACTTTTATATTTTCAGGCGTGCAGTCAGGAGAACCACAAGCGAGGAGGTCAGAAGGCGATGTATCAAATACCAGAAATGGATCAGATCAAGACAGGATCCAGAAAAAACCGAAAGAACAAGAAAAAGAATAAGACCGATTTGATCGATCAGTTTAACAATATGAGTATCAAAGTAAGCCTATGAATAACTGACAATTAAAAATAATTGTATCATTTTCCAGAAGTGATAGTCAACATGCGGGATGTTTTAGATCTACTAATTCTTCAAGATGCTTCACTGTCCAATACTGTACAATAGATACCGTCGAGGCATAACAGCTGCCTTGACGGTATTTTGTTTTTTTTTCGCTGTTTTTGTGCAATATTCATGTATTTAATGCCGTGTTCAATGCTCCGGCGGCTGGTGTATTTCGCCGCCGCTGGGGCTTTGAACGCGGCATCAGAGTTTTAGATACCCTCGCGGTATAATCCATCAAAACGCGCTTCATTGCACACAAAACGCCAGGAACGTCAAATTTTCAAAATGGTGGCCGAACTGGGGAGTGGCGCCCGTTTTTCTAGACCATTTCGAGTTTTGACCTACTCAATTTGTCGAAATGGCCTAGAAAAACGGGCGCCACTCCCCAGTTCGGCCACCTAAAATTTGACGTTCCTGGCGTTTTGTGTGCAATGGAGCGCGTTTGATGGATTATACCGCGAGGGTACGTTATATTAAAGTCTATCGTTATCCGTTCCTTTAATAAACATGTCAAACAGCGAACTCTTCGTCGACTCTCCTGTCCGAACCGTCTTTCCGAATGTTCTTCTGAATCCCTTTCCCCCACGGTCTCCAATTAGAAACAAAACCGATTTCAGATTTTAAAGATTTATTAGAAGTTTGAAAGTGAATACATAAAAAGATCACAGGAAAATGGCACATATTTTAAATTCGCAGGAAAATCAAAACAATAAAATCACAATCGAGTATTATTATGAAGAACCGAAGTGGTACCGAAGTGGCGGCAGGGCATAAGATCTTGAGCAGAGAAGTTCCGGAGTTACTTGCACATCTTGGAGGCGAAGCTTGGATGCGGGGGAAAGAACTCTTACAAGAGCGGATCTGATCAGAGTTCAAATGAGTTCAATGTTTAGAAAGGGGGGGGGGAACTCGACGAAAAACAAAACAAGTTTGAAGTTTTTGAAAATTTACTGAGGATTTGAGAAAAAAGACAATGACAAGATGCGGGAAAATCAAACAAATCATAGAAAATTACAGGAAAATTGAAAATTATTAAAAGAATTATTGTGAAGAACCGAAGAAGTGAGAAGACCACACTGAAGACGAAGAATCAGACGATTGTGTGAGGAACGAAGTGGGAGCCAGTGGCATCTCGTTTGCCGAGGTGACTTCAGAAGATGGGAAAGATGTTCAGAATACAGAATTCAGAAGATAGGAAAACTTGTCAAAGAACTAAATAGGTTAGAGATTTGGAATATTTATCAAAGTTTCGAGAAGAAAAGGACAAGAATATTCACAGGAAAAGATACAAGTTATAGAAAATCACATGAGAATCATTGATTCAGAAGAATCGGAAAATTATCATGAAGAACCGAAAGCGAAGAACGAACGACCGGAAGCTGAACCACATGAACAAGTTGAAGAATCCAGAGTTAGTTGCACATCTTGGAGACGAAGGTTGGGTCATAGAATGGGTTGCGGATGAGTTGGATGGGCTTGCAGGAAGCTGGTGGGCTTGTCGACGGAGTGGATCCGACGAAGAACGGGTTGGGGACCAGTAGCACGCCGGTCGGGGAGTAGACTCGGGCAGAAGCCAAAGTCGTCGGGGGTCCTTGGTAAAACGGGTTGGGCACAAGGTCCACTGGAACCGGGACCTGGGACACCGGTCGGCTGTTGGCGGCACTGTTGGAGCTACCACTGGAGTAGCCCGAGTCAGCAGATGCCTTTCGGGCGGCCTTCTTCAGCGCCCGCTTTTGCTTTCTCATGGTTCGGCGGAATTTCTTCTCCTCCACACGAACCTCTTCACGGAGGGCAGTTAGCTTGTCCTCTTCTACCTTATCGTTCAGATACTTCCACATGTTGCGGGCATGATCGTCCAGGTCCGCTTGTTCCTGGACGGACAGCCGGCGGTCTCGGGGGAAGAACTTGGATTTCGGGCAGTCGGTCATTTTCGACGGAGAGCGGGAGCACGGAAATGATGCGACTGGAGGTATGGTCCAGAATGAGTGTACCTGGTCTCCTCCGCCAAGAGGCGTTCCAGTAGGCCCCGCCCAGAACAGTACGCGTCGCGTATCCCTCGACAACAAAGAAGAGCCGACAAAGGCTCCGCCCCACACTAAAATCGATATTTACAGGGATGGAGTTGTAATGATAATAAAAAATAAATATAAGATATGATTATGACACTAATAAAAGTTATTAGATTGGTTGGAATTAGGGGAACGGACCGGAAAAGGCTGAAAACCTGGATAAGCTGCGCGAAACTCTCTTCTCACGCTATCAGTTTTTCGCTTTCCACGTGAAAACATGCGTTACTGATAAGAATAGGTAGAATATAGAGGTATCGGGATTCTGCAATATTTGGGAACGTTCGGCACACCGTTGAAGTTTCGGAATCATTTGGGATCTCCCAAAAATGTCAAGTTATCACACGATAGCACTTTGTTTTTCATGAACCGTCTTGGCGCTGCGAGGGAATTGGCTTCGAGAATCAGTGTGCAACTTCTGGATTGTCGGACACAGAATTCTGGTGCTTCTGGGCAACCCTATGGGCATATCGAAAGTTATCAAAGTTGAGTGCACTTTCCCCTTTCAAACCAAGTGAATCCCGGGGAACTTTGCGTTCTGCATTGTCTCTGGGATATCACTTCTCTTCCTCTTACTCCTGTCTCTTGATCAGATTCCCAGCGTTAGCATTCTGGATTTTCTTCTTCTAGAGAAAATTTGAACGAGATCTTCGATGTCAGCTCATCGCACAAGGAACTCACCGGTATGACTGGAATTCTAGAAGTGTAAAGGGAAGAGAACTCAAATAAAAACAAATTGGGACAGGGGTTAGAATGGGAAAATATAGGTCGGTGGAAAGGTTCCTATCACAATCATTACTTTACTCGCAAAAGAAATTCCTAAGTATCAACAGATTATAAACAACAACAACTCGTGAAAAAATAAGTAAATCATGGCCTAATGTACACCGGAATCCAGCTTGTCCTCCAGGCCAATGGGTACAGTATCCAGCGGAGACGAACTCTGAAAATTCATTAAATTTCATTTGCTCATTTTCCAGTAGAGCTCATCGGCATTGTGAGATATTGAAAGGCATTGTCAGCTGTCACAACAAGCTGACAATTGTGTCACTCAACTATCTGACGTATCATCACGTGGATCCGCTCTTTAGTTGCCGCTTCGCACAGGTGCGCGTACCTTACAATTTCTTCCTGTGGGAAACAATGCCACCCGCGTATGGAAAGGGCCCCACCCCTACCCAGAATTCATTCTCTAGTCATTCACATCTTCCTCTCTACCCTAACATGTCCGCTCCCGTCCAACCAAACCAGGAGATGCTCGACGCCATCGCCCAGGACATCCACAACTTCTACGCCGAAGGAAGACATTTCTTCGCCGATCTCATGGATCCTGTCCACGGAGCCTTCGCTCCAGCCGCCCCGATCGAAGTCGAACTGATCCCGAATCCTTTCTACGATCCACAGTACGTCGCCGCTCATGCCCAGCCGAATCCAGTGGATCTTCCCCAAGAATTCGAACATTTCTATCTGGACGACGACGAGGAGCAAGCAGAAGCTCCGGTGGAAGTCGAACAACAATTCGACCAGCTGTACATTGTGGAACACGAGCAGCAGTACATCTTGGAAGTCGATCAGCTGTACATTGTGGATGATGATAACTGAATAACTCGCCGCCACTACTGATAATATTGATAAAATTGGTTTTTTGTCTGTTTTTTCATGTTTTATGTGTATTTATTCTCTTTTGAACAATAAACATTCAAATCCTCAACTCACGATCTCTTTCTGTACACCTCGCCGCCACGTAGACCTCTGGCCAGTCGAATTCTTTCTTCACTGTGCTCCCGTTTTTATCCAGAATCGTTCCTTCCACAACTCCTGCAATCACCTGCTTGTTCACAGTTCTCGTTTCCCTGACTAACCAAATCTAGCGATCGGTTCAACCAAATTGTCTACACTACAGTACTTCTCCATACCTCCGCTCCACTCTCGTTCCCTCTCCGCTTCCTTCTCCGCGACTTGCTTCGCCGCTTCCTCCAGAATTGCACTCGTGAAAGAAGCCGTTGGCGGTCTTCGACACGAACCTCCTCGCGGAGGGCGGTCAGCTTATCGTTTTCCACTTTGTTCTCCATGAACACCCACATCTTTCGAGCATGCTCGTCCAGATCCATTTGCTCTCCGACGGTGAGACGACGGTTGAAAAAAATTGCAACCATAAATCCAGCGAATTTGCCACGCGTTTGCCGATTTTGACGGCGCGCTCGAATCTCGAAAAGCATAAAACGTTTGATCTTATCAGTTCGATCTTATCTAATCAATTGTCATCATGAGCCTGATTTTCAGTTCTTGATTTTTCAATCATTTCTACTGCTACTTGCGATCTGATAAGGAGATTTGAAGAAGTCTGAAAGGTATTGTGAGAATAGATTCTTCCAGGTTTCTAGAGGACATTTTCAGAGACGAGGATTTGAGAAAGGTTTTTGCGGAAGTAGAAGATGTTATGAGAACATTTGAGAATCGCAAGGCTCAAAACCAAAGGACCGAACTAGCCCTGGAGCAGTCGATTGACATGTGTCGGATCCAACTCAAGAACTTGAGAACCTCGTTGAAAGAAGAAAAGGATGAGTACTCCGGAGTTCTAAGGGATCATCAGAACATGGTCAAAGCGGTCTCCGATGCAATAAGATCGTCTCCGATGCAAAGCGGTCTCCGATGCAATAAGACAGCGACGACGAACGGATCGGACAATCGGGAGAACAATCTGACGAGCCGGACTCTGGCAACACAACCCGATGAAACCGTTGATCAACCGATGAAGAGTGGGAACAGAAAGAGGAAGCTTCAAGGAAGGAGCGAAGACGGGATTCCGACGAAAAAAAAGTACTACGTGGTTCAAGACGCCGCTGCGATCAAAAAAAGAAATCTCGCAGAGTTCCTCGACGATCCTGACAACGTGATGATGAACGACGAGGAGATACTGGAGAAGTTGAAGGATCTGAAGATGACATGGATGAAGTTGATGGTCTTTTCAGGTTGGCAAGATACTCTTACGACATGAAGAATAACATGTTTTCAGGGCTCTCTCGAGTGTTGTGCTCGGATATTGTGGACGATCACAAAATCGAGGGCATCACGGACAAAACACGTCAAATATTGACAAACGTGGTTCAAAAACAGTCGAGTTCGGCGAAAAGCTCAACTTCTCGTGACGGTACCTCAGTCGAAGCAACGAGATGAGACGTTAAAGAAGAAAAGCATGTGTGCCCGTCTCCCTTCCAGATCCTTCAAGTCTTTTGACTCTCATCACCTTCAAACTGATTTTCTCGATTCTACTTGTCTATTCTCATAAATATTTGTCAGTGAAATGTGCAGCATTGCTTCTGATGGGATCCTGATAACCGGATGTGCCGGCCATTCGAATGACACCAATCCTCTCTAGCTTCATATTGATTATCAGCTATCACTGATAAGCTTCCCTTTTGACCCAGTGTCATTGCTCCTGCTTTGGCCAAACACAATTATTAGTCTGGAAATATAAGTCAGGAGTTTGTTAGCGGAAAAGAAAAAAAAATGGAGGAGTGATGGAATAGTTTGTATTTATCTGTTTCCTCATCTTCTATCTCATCACTCTCTCTCACTCTGTAAGTATCTGATTTCCCGCAATTCGGTGTAAGCGAGAAGGATCGCAGTCAGTTCATCACCAACAGATCCGACTTCTGGTCGAACAACAAGTTCCCGATGATCATCGTGAACAATCAGGAAAAGGCTCGCAAGATGGGAACCTCGTGGAGCAACGCGGAGGAAGCCAGGATGGTCCGCAAGTACGTCGACCTCGTTACGAAGAGCCACAACGGATACGAGCTGAAGGCGGAACAAATCGGAGTCATCTCGTTCCACGCTGCGCAGACTTCCGTGCTGACCGAAGCATTGCGGGACACCGGAGTCAAGGTCGGAACCGTCGACGCATTCCAAGGAACCGAACGAGACGTCGTCATCCTGTGCTGGAGAAAGAAGTCTTATAAGAGGGATCTGATCAGAGTTCAGATGGTAGGGAAACTTGAAGAAAAACAAAACAGGTTTGAGGTTTATAAAATTTATTAAAGTTTTGAGAAAAAAGACAATGACAAGATGCAGAAAAATCGAACAAATCATAGAAAATCACAGGAAAATTGAAAATTATTGAAGAACATTATTATGGAGAACCGAAGAAGGGGATGACCGGACGACCAGACGAAGAGCCAGATGAATTGTCACTAGTAGGAGAATCTGATATCACTTGGAGAACTTAGCAACGTACGATGGGTCGTAGAAGGGATTGCAGACGAGTTTGATCGGTGGTTGGGAGATCGCGGGTGGAGTCGTCGATGGAGCTGATCCGATGTAGAACAGATTAGAGACAAGGAGGACTCCAGTCGGAGAAAGAACTCCAGATGAAGGCACGAGTCCGGCTGAGACCTGGGACTGCGGTCTGCTCCAGGAACCACTGGAGTATCCCGAGTCCCTGGACGAAGCACGGGCGGCCTTCTTCACCGCCTTCTTCTGCTTCCGCTGAGCACGGAAGAACTTCTTCTCTTCAGATTGAACCTCCTAACGAAGAGTATTCAGTTTTTCGTCTTCGATTTTGTTTTGCATGAATGCAAACATCTGACGAGAATGCTCGTCTAGGTCCGCCTGTTCTTGGACCGTGAGGCGTCGATCACGGGGGACGAACAGAGACTTCGGGCAGGCCATTGTAGACGTGGAGAACGGAAATGAGACGTCTGGAGGTATGGTCCAGAATGAGTGTACCTGGTCTCCTCCGCCTAGGGGCGTTCCAGTAAGCCCCGCCCACAGTACGCGTCGCGTATCCCTAGAGAACAAAGAAGAGCCGACGCCCACACTAAAATCGATATTTACAGGAATAGAGTTGTAATAATAATCATAAATAAAAGATAATATATGATTATGACTTTAATAAACGTAATTAGATTGGTTGGAATTGGGGAAAAGAACCGGAAAGAGCTGAAACCTTAGCTGGGCAGGTCGGTTTGAACTTCAAAAAAAAAATTTCTAGAAAGTGGTTAGTGCTACGCCCTTCCAAATTTACACGCGTATTTAAAACCACGCCAGAAAGCCAAGAAAAAATGGAAGGACACAAATTGCACCACACCTTGAACTTTTTTCGGTAACGGCAATGTACTAGTCAGCGACTTGGGGCAGCTATGGCTGAAAACTTGGATGAGCTGCGCGAAACTTTCTTCTCACGCTATCAGAAAATTACGAGGGAGGATGGAAGATGATATTCTGGACATCTAGGAAGAGTTCAGAATCCAGAAGATTCCAAAGAAAAACTTGACGAATAAGAAAACAGATCTGAGATTCAGAGATTTATTGACAATATTGGAAGGGGCATTTGAACAACAGAAAATACAGAAAAATGGTAGATTATACAGTCTGTTCCAAAATTATAAGACCCCCCTATATTTTGACAGTCTGGAACTTTCCAGGAGAGATAGAAAAAATGTGTGAGTGCAGTTATTCATCACTTCTCCTGAAACTAACACACCCGAGTTTTCTCGGTGATCGGTCCTCCCCCGGCTCCAGGGCACACATTACCTGTTTCTGCAGCTGTTCCAAAACTATAAGACCCCCCCCCCTACTTTTGAAAATTTTTTATTTTTTTTCGATTCCAAAAGTGGTTCAATTTGTTGCCCGGGTTGACTTTATAACGTTTATGTACAAATTAGCTCCAGGCAATATTTTCAACCTCGAGTTTTAGCCCTCCAAAGTTGGAAAAAACGGCGTTTTTAGAGATTTTTTCGATTCTCTCGAAATTTTGAGCGAGATAAGTTTTGAATTCAGCCTGCCTGTAACTGAGCAGTGTTTTCACACCCGTGTACATCAAACTTGATTGAGAAAACACACTAAAACACCGTTTATCTGACAAATCTAAAAAGTTTCCAAAACTTGAAAAATTTTTGATTTTTTTTTGACACCGGAATAAAATAAAATTGTTGTTCCGGTGTGTTTCATAACGTATCTGTAAAAGTCAGTATCATGAAATGTTCTAATCGCTGGTTATAACGCGAAACAGAGCGAAAAACTCAACGATTTTCGGATTTGTGAAGATTTTGTCAGATAAACTGTGTTTTAGTGTGTTTTCTCAATCAAGTTTGATGTACACGGGTCTGAAAACACTGCTCAGTTACAGGCAGGCTGAATTCAAAACTTATCTCGCTCAAAATTTCGAGAGAATCGAAAAAATCTCTAAAAACGCCGTTTTTTCCAACTTTGGAGGGCTAAAACTCGAGGTTGAAAATATTGCCTGGAGCTAATTTGTACATAAACGTTATAAAGTCAACCCGGGCAACAAATTGAACAACTTTTGGAATCGAAAAAAAATAAAAAATTTTCAAAAGTAGGGGGGGGGTCTTATAGTTTTGGAACAGCTGCAGAAACAGGTAATGTGTGCCCTGGAGCCGGGAGTGGACCGATCACCGAGAAAACTCGGGTGTGTTAGTTTCAGGACAAGTGATGAATAACTGCACTCACACATTTTTTCTATCTCTTCCGAAAAGTTCCAGACTTACAAAATATAGGGGGGTCTTATAGTTTTGGAACAGACTGTATAAGTTCACACGAAAATCAAAGGAGTTGCAAAATTATTAGCAAGGACCGAAAAGAGAAGAAGACCGGACGAAGAATTCGATGATTGTGTGAAGAACGAAGTGGCAACTAGAGGCATCTCGTTCGGCGAAGTGACTTCAGAAGATGTAGAAGATGTCCAGAATAGAGGATTCAGAAGATAGGAAAACTTGTCAAAGAACTAAATAGGTTTAAGATTTGGAATATTTATTAAAGTTTCAGAAGAAAAAAAACGAGAATATTCACAGGAAAAGGTACAAGTTATGGAAAATCACATGAGAATCGGAAGAATCGGAAAGTTATTATTTATGAAGAACCGAAGAAAGTGGAGAACGCACGACCGGACGCTGAACCATAGGAAGAAGTTGAAGAATCCGTAGTTATTTGCACATCTTGGAGGCGAAGGTTGGGTCATAGAATGGGTTGCGGATGAGCTGGATGGGCTCGCAGGAAGCTGGTGGGCTTGTCGACGGCGTGGATCCGACGAAGAACGGGTTGGGTACTAGTAGAACGCCGGTCGGAGAGTAGACTCGGGCAGGAGTCGGAGCCATTGGTGGTCCCTGGTAGAATGGATTGGGCACGAGGCCCACTGGAACCGGGGACGACTTGTTGGAGGCACTGCTGGAGCCACTGGAGTAGCCCGAGTCAGCAGATGCCTTTCGGGCGGCCTTCTTCAGCGCCCGCTTCTGCTTTCTCATGGTTCGGCGGAATTTCTTCTCCTCCACACGAACCTCTTCACGGAGGGCAGTTAGCTTGTCCTCTTCAACCTTATCGTTCATGTACTTCCACATGTTGCGGGCATGATCGTCCAGGTCCGCTTGTTCCTGGACGGAGAGCCGGCGGTCTCGTGGGAAGAACTTGGATTTCGGGCAGTCGGTCATATTAGAGAGCGGGAGCACGAGAGTGATGCGACTGACGATATGAGTCAGAATGAGTGTACCTGGTCTCCTCCGGCTAGGGGGCGTTCCAGTAGGCCCCGCCCCCAAACAGTACGCGTCGCGTCTCCCTCGACAACAAAGAAGAGCCGACAAAGGCTCCGCCCACACTAAAATCGATATTTCCAGTGATAAGGTTATGATAATAATCATAAAAATAGATAAGATATGATTATAACTCTGATAGAAGTAATTGGATTGGTTGGAATTGGGGAAAAGAACCGGAAAGAGCTAGAAAACCTGAATAATAAGAATAGGTAGAATCTAGAGGTATGAAGGGCTAGCAGAACTTTCAGTTCTTGATTCCTTCAAAAACTTCTATTGAATCGCCGCTTTAAAAATGTGCGTAAGCTGTCAGTTCAGACTCCCTAGAATCCTGTCAGATGACTATTTCGAGTCGGAGACGGGATTCTGCTGTATTTGGGAACGTTTGGCAAATCGTTGAAGTTTCCAAATGACTTGGAATCCCACGAAAATCAAATTATCACACGATAACACTTTGTTTTTCATTTCGAACCGATTGAATCCCAGGGAGCTTTGCGTTCTGCATTGTCTCTGGGATATAACTTCTCGTTCTCTTTCTCCTGTCTCTTGATCAGATTCCCAGCGTTAGCATTCTGAATTTTCTTCTTCTAGAGACAATTCGGACGAGATTTTCGATGATGTCAGCTCATCGTAATATGCACTCGCCTGTTTGACTGGAATTCTAGAATTGGAAAGGAAAGGGAACTCAAATAAAAACAAATTGGGACAGGGGTTAGAATGGGAAAATATAGGCCAGTGGCAGGGTTCCTATCACAATCATTACTTTATTTTCAAAAGAATTTCCTAAGTATCAACAGATTATAAACAACAACAACTCGAGAAAAAATAAGTGAATTATGGCCTAATGTACACCGGAATCCGTGCATTTTCCCTTCGGTCGTCCTCGTCGGGCGTCTCCATGAACTCCCAGATCACGTGAATCTTCTGTTTCAACTTCCACGCCTTCTCCCATTCGACCGACTTGGCGACACGTTTGTGCTGCGAGTTTCGCCATCCGTTTCGGCGCCAGACCTGAAAAACGATGTGTTGTGGTTGACAGAATGTATAATACGACTACTCGCCTCCATCCTTGCTTCGAAATTCTTTACAAGTTTCTCCGAATCCGCCCTGATCACAATCGCAGACTCGTTCCGACCGACGGCTTCTTCCAGTAATCGAATCAGAGCTCCGGGGGTTCCGCAACAACTGACGGGCGTCTCATCGCCTTCCCACACGAACCCTGCATTGAATTCTGTGCCGGTTTTGAAGAGACGAACTACAGGGATTCTGAAATATATAATGGGTTATCGAAATCAGATTCTGAATCGTTGCATACCCTTCCTGTCGGTACTGCTTCTCGGTCACCAGATCCTCCAGCTCCAGTTCGTACTCTGACCGATCCTTTCCAACGAGAGCATACGAGAGTCCCTGCGCGCATCGTTTCTCGAGCTCTTTTCCCGTTTCCGACTCTTGATCCGTCTCTTGCAATCGGAAGTGCACATCCTTCAGTCTGGCACACAAATCGCAGATTCTCTCAAAGAAGATCTTGCCCGAGTACGCTTTTCTCTCTTCTGAAGATGTCACCCATCGACTCCGCCATCCATTCATAAAGTGTGCAGAGGAAGTGACGACAGTGAGTTGCTGGATGTTCTCGTCGACTGCCTGAACCATATTTACTCAGATGGAATGCCTTTCTGATGATATATTCGTTTCGAATCGGGACCTAGGGCAAATGAACCACCCTTATGGGTGTATATCACCCCAAAATTATTTTGACTGCAACTTAATCCTACCCCGAGTTTTTTGCAAAAAAGTGATTTTTTTGAAAAGTTGGTAATTTTTGACTTCAAAAAATTGTTTCTCCGTTAAAATTGGACCAAAAACACAAGTAAAAAAACGAAAATGTAGGCAAATCCTTCAGCTGTTCTAATAAAATAGTGTCGTTATTGTAGAACGTTTCAGAAAAAATTTTTATTGGGATGATATGAGAAGATCCAAATCCGATCTCGAAATCTGACTGTAAACTTTTTTCAAAAGTATTTTTATAAAATCGAGCGCACTTTTTTGGACATATTTCCCGTTGAAGACCCCCGGGGCAAATCAATTTGAATAGGTCAAAAATTTAACTTTTTGTCATTTTCGACTGCTTTTTCCCAGTAAAAGTTGTACAAGATTTTTTAGAACTTTTTCTGACGCAGCAAACTTTATAAGAGCATTGTCAAGTCATTTTGCTATCAATCTGGAATAAAACTGGCAAAGAGTCAGTTGACTTTTTTTCGGCTACGTGCCATTGAACATGAGTCATGTTCAGGACCCTGTTTCGTACTGATGGAGAAGAGGAGATGAGAAGTGCTCAACTGGAGTTTTGTACGTCTAGGACAACTCAACATTGTTCCGTTTTGACCTAGGCTTCAACTCCTAACATTTCTCGAAAAAGTTGGTTTTTGTCATTTTGGGCACTTTTCAACACTGACACACTATTTTCACGTATAAGGATACGTTCGAAATATTCGGAAAAACGGAAAAATTCAAAAAATTTAATTTTGACTCTGGTGAGTTGATCTGTGTCCAAATATATTAAAAATCAGCAAAATTAAATTTTTTGAATTTTTCCGTTTTTCCGAATATTTCGAACGTATCCTTATACGTGAAAATAGTGTGTCAGTGTTGAAAAGTGCCCAAAATGACAAAAACCAACTTTTTCGAGAAATGTTAGGAGTTGAAGCCTAGGTCAAAACGGAACAATGTTGAGTTGTCCTAGACGTACAAAACTCCAGTTGAGCACTTCTCATCTCCTCTTCTCCATCAGTACGAAACAGGGTCCTGAACATGACTCATGTTCAATGGCACGTAGCCGAAAAAAAGTCAACTGACTCTTTGCCAGTTTTATTCCAGATTGATAGCAAAATGACTTGACAATGCTCTTATAAAGTTTGCTGCGTCAGAAAAAGTTCTAAAAAATCTTGTACAACTTTTACTGGGAAAAAGCAGTCGAAAATGACAAAAAGTTAAATTTTTGACCTATTCAAATTGATTTGCCCCGGGGGTCTTCAACGGGAAATATGTCCAAAAAAGTGCGCTCGATTTTATAAAAATACTTTTGAAAAAAGTTTACAGTCAGATTTCGAGATCGGATTTGGATCTTCTCATATCATCCCAATAAAAATTTTTTCTGAAACGTTCTACAATAACGACACTATTTTATTAGAACAGCTGAAGGATTTGCCTACATTTTCGTTTTTTTACTTGTGTTTTTGGTCCAATTTTAACGGAGAAACAATTTTTTGAAGTCAAAAATTACCAACTTTTCAAAAAAATCACTTTTTTGCAAAAAACTCGGGGTAGGATTAAGTTGCAGTCAAAATAATTTTGGGGTGATATACACCCATAAGGGTGGTTCATTTGCCCTAGGTCCCGATTCGAAACGAATATATCATCAGAAAGGCATTCCATCTCAGTAACTGTAGACAATTAGGTCACTGACCTGCTTCAAGGCCTCCTCAACAGCCGCGAGTTCAGCTCTGAACTGTGTCACTGGGAACGGAATGAATCGGAACGATCGGCCGCCGGCAGCTTGTCCTCCAGGCCAGTGGGTACAATATCCAGCGGAGACGAACTCTGAAAATTCATTAAATTTCAATTTCTCATTTTCCAGTAGAGCCCATCGGCATAATGAGATATTGTAAGGTATTGTCAGCTGTCACAACAAGCTGACAACTGTGTCGCTCAACTGTCTGACGTATCATCACGTGGATCCGTTCTCTAGTTGCCGCTTCGCACAGGTGCCCGTACCTTACAATTTCTTCCTGTGGGAAACAATGCCACCCGCGTATGGAAAGGACCCCACCCCTACCTAGAATTCCTCCTCTAGTCATTCTGACATATTCTCTCTACCCCAATATGTCCGCTCCCGTCCAACCAAACCAAGAGATGCTCGATGCTATCGCCCAGGACATCCACAACTTCTACGCGGAAGGAAGACATTTCTTCGCCGATCTCATGGATCCCGTCCACGGAGCCTTCGCTCCAGCCGCCCCGAACGGAGTCGAACTGATCCCGAATCCTTTCTACGATCCGGAGTACGTCGCCGCCCATGCCCAGCCGAATCCAGTGGATCTTCCCCAAGAATTCCAGGACTTCTATCTGGACGACGACGAGGATCAAGCAGAAGCTCCGGAGGAGGTCGAACAACAATTCGACCAGCTGTACATTGTGGAACACGAGCAGCAGTACATCTTGGAACTCGACCAGCAATACTATTTCGAACTCGACCAGCAGTACATCATGGAAGTCGACCAGCTGTACATTGTGGATGATGATAACTGAACAACTCGCCGCCACTACTATTAATATTGATTAAATTGGTTTTTTGTCTGTTTACTCATGTTTTATGTCTTAATTTTCTTTTAAACAATAAACATTCAAATCCTCAACTCACGATCTCTTTCTGTACATCTCGCCGCCACGTAGACCTCTGGCCAGTAGAATTCTTTCTTCACACTTCTCCCGTTCTTATCCAGAACTGTTCCTTCCACAACTCCTGCAATCACCTGCTTGTTCACAACTCTGTTTTCCCTGACTAACCAAATCTAGCGATCGGTTCAACCAAATTGTCTACACTACAGTACTTCTCCATACCTCCGCTCCACTCTCGTTCCCTCTCCGCTTCCTTCTCCGCGACTTGCTTCGCCGCTTCCTCCAGAATCGCACTCGTCACTCGATTTCTCGGTTCTTCTGGAGTCGACGTCGGCTTGTGAACGATCTTCAGATGCAGGCCTTGGACAGCAACAAACAGGTCGTTGAGCAGTTCCGAGTTCTTCATAAGTTCCGCGTTATTCCTCTTGTAAAAGTCTCGTTTCGCCCAGACGGACAGGTCTCGGAGCAGCGATTCGCACGTCGTCAGGTCCGAGTAGATCAGCAGCGGCGGCGGCGGTTCCTCTTCTCTTGCTACGTTGATCGCCTCCAGAATTGCCGTCAGCATGGCTGCTACGTTGGTTCCTCCGGGCGGAAGTGTTCGGATTCCGTTACGCACGTCGTCTTTTCCCCAGTAGATTCCGTATTTCGCCACTCGTTTTCCGTCGGAATCCGTGAACATGTAGCCGGTTGTGGCAACATGAACGAACTTGCTGGAAAATGAAGATTTTGTGAACTTTTTCTTGAATTAGGTTCACACTCACTCTAGATTCCTCTGAAAATGGTCGGGACCACTGGAAAATCGTCGAATGTCCAAGAGATATGCGGTGCGAGAAGACGTCGAAGGCACTTGGGGAAGGAGAACTCGTCGCAGATAGAACATCTTATCAAATCTGTGATTTTAGAGAGAAAATGGGGATAACGGAATGTTTTTGGCGGATTTTTACCGAAGACTAGGGAATTTTTGAAGAATTTAATTTGATAGATAATAATTTATTTTTGTTTTGATGGTTCTCTTTTTTTACATTTTAAAATTAATTTTCTGATTTTTTAAATAATTTTTTCCGTCGGTGCAATTTCTAATCGCATCGCTTTGCCTCGGTACGGCTGCCGTTGGCAACGATACTGTAATTTTTAAAGATTTTTTGAGCTATTTGACACGAGATAATATTTTTAGCAGACAATGATCACAAAATTGGTATTTTGAACACGAAAAATTGGCGAAAAACAGAAAAGATAGAATATTTTCGCGGCGAAAAAAAAATCATTTTCAGTACAGTGCAGCAAGTGCGCCCCACTGGACTTGCGGAAACCGGAAAAAAAGTTTTCGCGAGCTGAAAGTTGTTGTTTTCTTCCTGTTTTCCGCTTGTATTTGCCATTTTTTTAAGTTTTCACAATAAAATAATCTTCAAAAACATAATTGAAAAACGATTTTGTGAATTTCATTGTCATTCTCCCCTTCGCTACCATCAAAACAGTGCTTGAAACGGATAGTTTCAGCTCATAGCAGCCGACAGCGTCAATTGTCCCTATTTTCTTTTTTCCTTCTCAACGAGTTTCTCTAATTCCTCTCAAAAACTTAAAATTCCTGTTATGCACCTATCAATTTCATTTGACTCAGCTCTTATCAGTTGATATTAATGACTGTTTCCCTGATAATCTTTCAAATAATGTTCAGTTTTTTGTCAAAAAAATCAATTTTATTTTGTTTTTTGAATAAGAAGAGCCTAATATGACGCGCAAAGATCCACACTGTCCTTTGTTCCCCATATCGCTCAGTCCTTCCGACTCATTAGGTCCCACTCCTCGCATTACTCTCTCGTCCTCATTTCTATGTCTTAATTCTGCTTCCTAGTATTTACTACTTTGGTACTACCTACTGTAAGTTCTCAATTGAATTCCCATTCATCATCCAAATCGGCTGAAAACAAAGCGCGCTCCTCTGTAACTATGCGACGTCAGCTTCGCAACTAAGGCTGAGCGTTGTTTTCGAAAACTTTCGTCGTTACCCAGTTACCTTCTAACGAAGGTTTATTTCAGACGATTCTATGGGTAATTTGTGGAGCAGTCTTATCGGTGACGACGATTCTTCCACTGATCGAATAGCTTACCAGTGAGTTTCAACGAAAAACGACCAATTTGAAGTGTTCTCTCTTCCAGTCATCATTATCCAGCTTCCAATGCCTACTCCTACAGCTCCGGGTACTCCAGTCGACCCGAATCAGCAGGTTCCAGCTCAACGGTTCGTTCAGAATTTTTGTTTGCATTTACTGAACCTTTTCTTTCCAGGAATCCTATTCCTACTACCAGGGACCCACTCCAATGACGTCAAACACAATCACCAACCCGGAACAATACCTCTTGAGAAGTTCAGCTTCCACCGGAAGGAGTTATTCCGCAATGGTGAGTTGATAGTCTTATCGGTGATTAGAATGATTTATTGTTTTCAGGAGGAGAAGCTGATCAGTGAAAAGTTGCGCGCAGAAGAGGCGAAGAACGTCTTCAGTCAGTACTACGCTATCATCCACAAAAAGCCAGAAGACCCGAAAAAATCGCTATCTTTTGTGCAGAAAAGCCTAGAGAAGTACACTCACGCAAACGCAGTCCGGTTCGCCGCAACTTCGCACGTCTGGATGTCCAACAAGCGTCATGACCATCTGAAGGTGCTGCCGAAAAAAGGAAACGCCGAGATCCCGTTGTTCAAAATTGAGCTCGACTCGTTCGCCTACTATCGTGTTGTTGCCGACAGAGGAAACAAGTACACTCTCGCCGCCTGCCATGTCAACGTCCACGGCTTTCACAGAGGAGATCTCCGATTTGTCGAAGTCACCGACAGAACTGTCGTCAGAGGAGCTGAGAATCACAGTGTCATCGGACACTTGTTCCTCGGAGACATCGTCGCTGTCACCGAGTTGGTGAAGCTCTCGCCGGCGCCCATCGAAGAAACGAACGAACACTCAATTAAGAAGATCAACCAGGAGACGACGTGTTTCTGGGCTGTGAAGACGATGACCGTCCTCGACAGAAAATACGCCGTAGATATCGCATTTGCGTTCTTGGAGAACGGAAATGCAGTTGCCAAGGGCCACGAGGAGTCGCTGACGGTGAAATCGAACAAGAAGATCAAGCCGGAACTCAACAAGATGTACATCGGAAACGCCTTCATGCCGGACAAGGCCGAGTTCGCATTCACTGTGGAACACCTGGCGATTCACAAGAACGCTCTGATCGCCAAGTCATCTGCTCTCTCCCAGCACCCGAAAGCCTTCGGAACCATCTACTCGTACAAGAAGTCGCCAGAGAACACCGAACGACTGGAGATTGGCTTCGATGCCTACCGCCCCCGTTCCCACAAACGTCCTGCTTCGGGAGTTGATTCGGAAAGTGTCGTGGAGACATGTGCTCTGATGGG
Source organism: Caenorhabditis becei (assembly GCA_900536315.3). Taxonomy (NCBI): domain Eukaryota; kingdom Metazoa; phylum Nematoda; class Chromadorea; order Rhabditida; family Rhabditidae; genus Caenorhabditis; species Caenorhabditis becei. The sequence goes on along the minus strand of LR539063.1, from coordinate 78,562 downwards.
ATACTCGGCGGCCAACAGCATCTTCAACGGACGCTACGACTGCAGAGTGTTCCCGATGAAAGATGCGCAGAAGCGCTTCCCACTTGTTGAATTCTCGATCGACAACCCCATCGAGCAGCCAACTGAAGGCAAATGGAGTTGCAACACGAAGATTGAGCTGAAGCCGGAAGGATATGAGCGAGGAATCAACGGTGTCATTGAGTCAGTCAGAGTCGAGAACGAATCTCTTCACATCATGGCCAGACTTTCACGTGACGCGCCGAAGAATATCAACTTCAACAAGGGAATCTCGACCGTCCAACAAAGAGAACCGATGGAATGTTCGAAAATCCGCGACGACTTCTTTAAGAAGATGATCAGAGAATCCAATGGCCGTCGGATTATTGAGACGATGTACGGAGGACCCGCTATCGAGTCAGTCAGCTACCCCCACCAGCAGTTCTATTTCGATGGAATGGCTATGAATCAGTACCAGTGCCAGTACGTCTCCATGATCCTCAACAAGACTCCACTCGTCCTCGGATCTTCTCCTTTCGGCTGCGGAAAATCGATGACCATCGTGGCAACTGCTCTGGAAGTTTACAAGAGGGATATCAAGAAAAGTTACAAACAGCTGCTGATCACTCAAAGCAACTACGCTAGTGTCAATTTGGTCGAGATTGCCAAGAAAATCAAGGACGACAAGAAGCCCGAGGATGAACAGTTGAAATTCGTGAGATATGTGTCCGAGATGAACTGGAAGGAGCTGCCCGACAACTGCCGAACCAGCTACGACATGCCGGCACTGATGGCCAGTGTCTTCGAGAAATGGGCCCTCGGAGGCTACACCGACCGGGAAACAAAACTTCTGAAGAACGGTCACATGACCAACATGGTCTACTATGTCATCAACCGCGGAATTCTTCAATCGCCTCAGTTGAGTGGAATGGCTCGTACCATCTACGACCGGTTGAACGCAATTAAAAATCCGTGGCAGGGAGAGTTGGTTGAAGCCTTCTTCATCCTCCACAAGCCCCATGTCGTCATGACAACTGCTGATTCTCTCCATAGCCTTCTCCGGACCGATGCTTTCCACGGAGGAGTGTCTACCATCCAGATCGACGAAGCCAGTCAGCTGCCGGAGTACACCCTTATTAGTCTTCTCTCGCAGTTCCCTAATGCCTGCTTTGGACTCATCGGAGACATCCGTCAGCTGCCGCCGTACTGCGAGGATTTGTTGAAGGGAAAACTAAAGGATCACGGAGTCGGAAACACGATGGAGAGAGCTGTTGAAGAGAAGATGTTCCCGCAGGCCGTCCTCCGATACGTCTACCGCTGCCACCCAGTCACCACTCAACTTCTCAGCGATCTCTTCTACGACGGACAACTCATTTCTGGAGTCAGCGAGAAGGATCGAAATCAGTTCATTACCAAGAGATCCGACTTCTGGCCCAACAACAAGTTCCCGATGATCATCGTGAACAATCAGGAGAAGGCTCGCAAGATGGGAACCTCGTGGAGCAACGCGGAGGAGGCCAGGATGGTCCGCAAGTACGTCGACCTCGTTACGAAGAGCCACAACGGATACCAGCTGAAGGCGGAACAAGTCGGAGTCATCTCGTTCTACGCCGCGCAGACTTCCGTGCTGACCGAAGCATTGCGGGACACCGGAGTCAAGGTCGGAACCGTCGACGCATTCCAAGGAACCGAACGAGACGTCGTCATCCTGTGCTGCACCAACGAGAAGCTCTCCGAGTTCATGCAACTCGCCAATCGCCTCAACGTCGCCATGTCCCGAGCCCGCCAAGCGACCATTGTCATCGGAAATGTCGACGGAATGAGAAGGGCCAACTTCTGGAGCACCATCGTCGAGGAGACCGAGAAGAACGGATGTTTGATCAAGAAGGTGAGATCTTTGTAATTGAAGGAGGGAAATTAACTTTTACATTTTCAGGCGTGCAGTCAGGAGAACCACAAACGAGGAGGTCAGAAGGCGAAGAATCAAACACGAGAAATGGATCAGATCAAGAAAGGACCCAGAAGAAACCGAAATAACAAGAAAAAGAATAAGACCGATTTGGTCGATCAGTTCAACAATATGAGTATCAAAGTAAGCCTATCAATAATTGATAAGTGAAAATAGTCTAATCACTTTCCAGAAGTGATAGTCAACATACGGGATGTTCCAGATCTACTAAGTCTTCAAGATGCTTTACTGTCCAATGCTGTACAATATATATATTTTGTTTTTTCGCTGTTTTTTGTTCAATTTCCGTGTATTTAAGAGTTTTAAAGAAAGAGTGCCAAAAACGGGGCGATGTCGAGAAGCTAGGAAGACAAACGCGAGGCGGACAAAAGCAGGGATGCGGATTTCTAGTCGGGGGCGCGCTGATTGGCTGGAACTGTTTCTTTCAGCCAATCAGCGCGTCGCCGACTAGAAATCCGCATCCCCGCTTTTTTTCGTCTCGCCTTTGTCTTCCCCGCTTTTCGACATCACCTCGCTTTTTGTACTCTCTTGTTTTAATTACTTTATGTTAAAGTCTACCGTCATCCGTTCATTCCATAAATGTTTCAAAAAGCGAAATCTTTGTCGACTTTCCTATCCGAACCGTCTTTCCGAATGTTCTTCTAAATCCCCTTCCCCCACGGGTTGTCCCCCGCATTCATTTTTCCAGTTCTCTTCATTCGCACTGCCCGTTGATCTCTCTGTTCAAACCACCCGGATCAAAGTATAAACAGCTGCGGATGTTTACACTTCCAATGAGTTTCTATGGAAACAATTCGACAACTTTTTCCGCACGTAGCTATTTTTGAGCCGGAGCAGCAGGTCAAAAGATTATTATGACTTTAATCGGATCCGATTTGGGTCTCGCCACGATTCCGACTTTCTCAGCATTTCTCCGAGTTTCTCGTTCATTTTTTCAGTTGATTTTGGAATTTTTTATGTGGAGCGATTGGAGGAAAGGGGTAACAATTGGAGAAGCAGTTGTAAATAGATCCATGAAGACCCCACTCTCCTGCCGATTCTCGTTGGGTCTCGCCACGAAAGTCGTTACATGATTCCTGAACAAAATTCAGCAGATTTCCTCACAGAACAGAAATTCATTCTCTAACATTTCGATCCACGTTTTTTGGAGAATTACTTATTTTTGGAGCAAAACTGACAAACAGACTGAAAAAGAGACATTAAGAGACACAAAAAGAGACACTGAATTCAATAAAAACTGTTCATTCTATCGGTCTGCAAATGGAAAGGATCAGTTAGAATCACAGCTGGCATAAACCCTCTCAAAAGTAACAAAAGAATTCTTATCAGACTTTTTGATTCCACTTTGTTATCTCTCTCACCTTTGAGTATTCTCTCACCCGCTTCCTATTCCCTTTCAATTCTTTTCGTTTTTCAGATGGGAAACTTGCTGGGTAAACAGGAGCCTCCTCCAACAACGAGGATCCGAACCCCTCCGGCCACCAATGCGACTTCTTCCTACTATAGCTCGTCTTCGAGGTGATCCTTTGCAGTGTTTTTCAGTTGCTCATAAGAAATCATTGTTCAGACCGAGTGGGCCGACTCCAGGTTATCAGTATCCTGGCTACACTCCGTCTTCCCAAAGCACTTTGAGGTAACATCCTTATCGATTACTGATAAGTTATCAGTGAGAAATGCTTAGACCGACAACAACTCGAGCTCCGGAACCTACTCCCAGTTATCAGTATTCTATGAGCTCTTCTTCGCAAAGTACTTTGAGGTAAAGCAGTGGTGAAAGAGTTGAATTCAGAACCGTTGTCTATTCAGATCAGCTCCCAGACCCGAACAACCTTCGGTTAGATCAGTCGCCCCGGCGAACCGGATTTTCAATCAGAGTAACCTAAACTCCTATCGGCCAAGGTAAAACCAGAATTGTATATAAGAAACTTTGAATTCTGAATTCAGCCCACAACCAACTCCTCAAGTAACTGCTCAGCTGCAGCCTACTACGTGTCCTTGCGGCGCATGCAAAACTGCCAGACCTCAGATACCACAAAGAGTTCAAGCTCCTCAAATTGTTGAAACACTTCCCACACCTCAGATACCTGCCAAGACTCTCTCAGCTCTCTCAGTCTCCCAGCGCAACAACCAATTCTTGTCCGATGGGAATTCAACACAAAGGGTCACCGACTACTATGCCAGACCCGCCACAAACTACTATTCACTTCCGGATCAAACCGAAGTGGAAACCGATGAAGAAGTAAGAGAAACTCAAATAACCTTAACGTTTATTTTCAAAGTTTCAGCCCGACGAGTTGGAGAAGAACGTGTTCAGTCAGTTCTACACTGGCGAGAAGACGGAGAAGCCAAAGAAGGAGACACGGAAGACTGGCTGGAAAACAAAAGTTCATCCGGAACTGAAGAGCTACAAGCACGCGGACGCAATCAAGTTCGCACAGGCTTCGTGGTCTTGGAGGAAGAATCGGCAGGACGACTGTGCTCCACAGCCACGTAACCGAATCTACGATCTGAAGCGTCCGCCGCCTCAAACTGGAACTCGTGCTTACTACCGAGTCATTGCCAAGTGGAAGTCCCATTTGCTGCTGATGGCTTGTCACGTGAATGTTCACGGATTGCATCGAGAAGACCTTCAGTTCGTACAGGTCAACGATCGGACCATCACGGAAGGTCTCGAAGGGAACAGTCCGGTTGTCAATCTGTACAATGGAGACATTGTGGCAGTGACCGAGTTGGTTAGGAACACGATGCAGCCGTTGAAAGTCAGCAAAGGTCTCAGGGCTCTGACCTACCAAGAAGACGAAGAGTTCTTCTGGAGCGTCCGTCGGATGGTTGTTCTCGAGAGGAAAGTCAACAAGTTTGTGAAGTTCGCTCTGCTTAGAAACGGAAATGCTGTTGTGCGAGGAGAAAGTGAGCTGATGTGGCTGGACTGGGAGAGTTGGAAGAAGACTAGAATGTATCAAAAGCAATACTCGAAAAAAGGAGTGGATACAGGAGAGTGTGATGTTGTGCCAACTGATGAATGCTCTTTACACACCGGCGAAGCATTCATTCCACGCTCCACGCCATGCAACTTCACTGAGGATTACGACGAGAGCCAGAAGAACGAGCTGGTCCTCAAGGCTTCTGAGATTTTCACTTATCCGAATGCTATGGGAACTGTCTACAAAATGGAAGACGCTTCTGAAGAGAGCACGATGTTCTCAATCGGCTACGACGCCTTCAACCTCAACACGTTCATTCCGCCGTCATTCACTCGAGAGAAGATCGTGGAGACTTGTGTGTTGATGGGGTATTCTGCAGCGAAGAGCATCTTCGACGGACGCTTCGACTGCAGAGTCTTTCCAATTTATGCGCCAAGGAAGAAAGAGACGATCTTCGTGTTCTCGATTGACAACCCATTGGAGCAACCGACAGAGGGCAGATGGTCGTTGAACCATCGTCTACAGTTCAGTGGTGACAAAGACTTCACTGGAATCATCGAATCGGCTACTCTGAAAAAGGGAAAACTTCTCATCACTGCGAGACTGGCGAAGGGTTCTCCAAATTCCATCGACTTCACAAAGACAATAATCGTTTCTCAAAGAGAGCCAATGGAGTGCAAGAAGCTCAACGACGGGTTCTTTATCAATCTGAAGCCCGGCTCAAATGGAAGACGGATCATTGAGACACTGTACGGTGGAGCGAAGATTGAAGACTCCGATGGAGTGGAGAGGAAGGATTTCTATTTCAATAACGTCACGCTGAACAGATTTCAATCCGAATACGTGTCCATGATCCTTGCCGGACTTCCTCTGGTCCTCGGATCTTCTCCTTTCGGATGCGGAAAGTCAATGACTATTGTGGTGACTGCGATGGAAGTTCACAAGAGAGACTCGACAAAGAAGCGCTCTCAACAGCTTCTGCTCACTCAGAGCAACTACGCCAGTGTCAATTTGATCGACATTGCCAAGAAAGTAACTGGTTCCAATGTGAAGTTTGTGCGATACGTGTCTGAGAAGAACGTCAAGGAGCTGCCGGAACACTGCCGAACGAGTTGGGACATTCCAGAGTTGATGGAGAAGACGTTCTTGAAATGGGCAGTTGGAGATTTCGAAGGAACTGCTGTTGGAACGAGACTTCAGGCTACTCATTGGAAGAACATGACCTCGTACATCCTCGATAACGAGCTTCTTTCTCATTCCAAGTTCCAAGGAAAAGCCAGAAGTATCTACGACAAGAAGCAGATGATCAGGCCTTGGAGCGACACTCTTCTCGATGCATTCTTCATTCTCTATCAACCGGATGTCATCATTACAACCATTGACTCTCTCCAGAAACTGACAACTTCCGGAGTTCTGGACAATGTCTCCGTGATTCAAATCGACGAATCCAGTCAGGTTCCAGAGTACTCCCTGATCAGCATCCTCTCTTCATTCCCCGAGGCGTGCTTCGGATTGTTCGGAGACATTCAACAGCTTCCACCGTATTGCGAACAAGAGCTGACCGGGAAGTTGAAGGAGTACGGAGTCGGCGGAACGATGGAGCGAGCCCTGAAGAAAGGAATGTTCCCGAAGGCCGTCCTCCGATACGTCTACCGTTGCCATCCGATCACCACACAGATTCTCAGCGAACTCTTCTATCCGGACGTGCATCTGATTCCCGGAGTTCGAGAGCATCAGAGGAATGAGTTCATGAGAATGAGGACGGACTTCTGGCCGAACAGTACCTTCCCGATTATCGTGATCAACAACGTAAGCGAAGGAGAGCAGATCGGAACATCCAAAAGCAACATTTGTGAAGCCATTCTTGTTAGGCAAGTCGTCGAAAGTGCTCTCGAGAGGGTCAATGGATACAATTTGAATCCAGAAGACATCGGAGTCATTTCCTTCTACACCGCTCAGACATCCGTCTTGTCTCACAGACTCGCCAGTCTCAAAGGTGTCAAGGTCGGAACGGTGGATTCGTTCCAAGGAACCGAACGAGAAGTCATCGTGCTCTGCTGCACCAACAGTCACATTTCCGAATTCATGCAGTTCTCAAATCGACTGAACGTGGCAATGTCTCGTGCACGGCAAGCGACAATCATCATTGGAAACTTGGATGGCGATAACGGATTGAGAAAGGCAATGTATTGGTGGAAAATTGTGGAGCAAGCGGAAGAAAAGGGATGCGTGGCGGATGCGGTGAGTGAAATTGATTACGTAAACAAACAGCTAGAAAACCTATCATTTTCAGAGAAAGTATTTGAAAGGCGGCTACGCGACGGAATACGAACAAAAATTCAATAATTCAAGACGACAAGACTCCCGTGGAGAACGTGGAAATCGCAGAGGGAGACGATTGGTAAGTTGTTCCACTGGTTCTAACAAGGGATGTGCGTGAGGTTAGTACGTTATATTTGGCTGAAACTTGGCAGAAGGGTAGGGATGGACCTGAATAGTAAGGATCCAAAAGCGTTTCCGCCGGAGATTCTCCTGAGGCCGGTTACATGCCAAAAACCGCACCCGGAAGCCTGTTTTTGGGCCTAATTTCCCATAGAAATGAGTAATTCTTCACGTAAAGTGCAATCAATGGAGAATTTAAGCCTAAAAACAGGCTTCCGGGTGCGGTTTTTGGCATGTAACCGGCCTCAGGAGAATCTCCGGCGGAAACGCTTCTGGATCCTTACTATTCAGGTCCAACCCTACCCTTCTGCCAAGTTTCAGCCAAATATAACGTACTAACCTCACGCACCTCCCTTGTAAGAGACCATTTCATTTTTCAGCACTGAATCCATGCCATACACAATTCCATCTTCAACCAAATGACATCTTCCTTCTTACATTCATACCGGGATCTACAACATAATTACTGTTTTTACTGCTTTATTTCTCTTTTGATGTGCAATAAACTTTCTCATGGCCCCTTCCATTCCCACTCTTTATCTAGATCTAGATCTGGAACACCTGGAACAACAAACATCTGCTCCTCCGTTTCCATCGACACTTTTCAGTTTCCAATCGACACGTCATCAGTTCTCATATTCTGTTCCCATCTGCGCGCGTTTCTTTGTCTTCTTGGCCCCTCCCCCTCTGCCCCGCCCATTCGCGTACCCACATTGTATTGTCTCCTCATTCTTCATTCACCTCATTTGGCTCAAGTCAACGTCTACTGCCATGTCTTCGTCTTCTTTCGCCGTTCAGGATTTCTTCAAATCGATCCGAATCGAAGAGCCAGCCTACCCAAAGAAGCCACTGAAGACTGATTTCATCAAGAAATTCATCGCCACCAATCTCCCAGGAACCCCAGCACCATCGAAGCGAGTTTACACTGCCACGGAGCGGAAGACCATTGAGGAGAACGTCAAGATCGAGGAGGAGACCAACATCTTCACCCAGTACTACGCCATCGCCTCCAAGAAGCAAGAAACTACGAAGAAGCAATTGTCACTCGTTCAGAAGAGCCTCGAAAAGTACACCCACGCCCTTGCCATCCGATTCGCCGCCACTTCACACGTATGGATGATCGACAACCACCACGACCAGATGCCGATGCTCCCAAGAAGACAGCAAGTTTCAATCCCGTCTTTCCAGGTCTCTGGGGATTGTTTCGCCTTTTACCGAGTCGTTGCTGATCGAGGAAACAAGTACACTCTCGTCGCCTGCCACGTCAACGTGCACGGTTTCCACAGAGGAGATCTTCGATTCGTCGAAGTCACCGACAGAACTGTTACCATGGGAGCTGAGAGTCACAGTGTCATCGGCCATCTGTACCTCGGAGACATCGTCGCTGTCACCGAGTTGACGAAGCTCTCTTCCGAACCATTTCAGACTACCGACGAGAAATCCATGAAGAAGATCAACCAGGAGACGAAGTGTGTTTGGGCGATCAAGAAGATGGCTGTGCTGACCAGGACATTCTCGCAGAATGTCACCTTCGCGTTCTTGGAGAACGGAAATGCAGTTGTCAAGGGATACGAGGAGTCAATGACGGTGATTCCAAACCAAGTTGATGAACAAGAAACCGACAAGCTGTACATCGGGAACGTCTTCATTCCGGACATTTCAGAGTTTTCTTTCACCGCGGATCACCAACCAGTTCACAAGAATGCTCTCATTGCCAAGTCGTCTGCTCTCTCCCAGTATCCGAAAGCCTTCGGAACCATCTACTCGTACCAGAAGTCGCCAGAAGACACCAAGCTGATGGAAATTGGATTCAACGCCTACTCCCAGGAGCTCGCCAACATCGATCCGGAGAGTGTCGTGGAGACGTGTGCTCTGATGGGATACTCGGCCGCCAACAGCATCTTCAACGGACGGTTCGACTGCAGATCTTTCCCGATGAAACACGCAAAGCAGGATGGTCAAATCGTCAAGTTCTCAATCGACAATCCAATCGAACAACCAACCGAGGGAAGATGGAGCTGCAACACAAGGATCGAGATGGAAGTTGTTTGCGGAGGAGACTTCCGAAGAATCAGTGGAGTCATCGAGTCGGTTACGGTGGAAGGAATGGATCTTCAAATCGTGGTTCGAGTCGCCAGAGATGCTCCCAAGAACATCGACTTCAATGAGGGAATCCCAATCATCAGACAGAGAGCACCAATGCAAGGATCGAAACTCGCTAATGGATTTTTCAGAAAGATGAAGCCGGAATCCAATGGTCGACGAATCATCGAGACGATCTACGGAGGACCTGCTCTGCAATCCGAAGATCTTCCCCAGCAGCAGTTCTATTTCGATGGAATGGCCATGAATCAGTACCAGTGCCAGTACGTCTCCATGATCCTCAACAAGACTCCACTCGTCCTCGGATCTTCTCCTTTCGGCTGCGGAAAATCGATGACCATCGTGGCAACTGCACTGGAAGTTTACAAGAAGGATTTGAATACATCATTCAAGCAACTTCTCATCACTCAAAGCAACTACGCCAGCGTCAATTTGGTCGAGATCGCCAAGAAGATCAAGAATTCAGATGTCAAGTTCGTCCGATACGTGTCCGAAGCCAACTGGAAGGAACTCCCCGACAACTGCCGAACCAGCTACGACATGCCGGAACTCATGAGGAATGTCTTCGTCAAATGGGCCACTGGTGGCTTCTCGGATGCTGATAACAAACGTATGCAAGGACGCCACTTCGTCAACATGGTCTACTTTGTCATCAAGAACAACCTCGTCGATTCGGATGATCTGATCGGAATGGCTGCTGGAGTCTTCGAAGGTCTCAAGTCAATCAAGAAACCATCGCAAGTCAACTTAGTCGAAGCCTTCTTTATCCTCTACTGCCCCAATGTCATCATGACAACTGCTGATTCACTTCAAGGACTTCTCCGAACCAATGCTTTCAGTGGGGGAGTATCTACCATTCAGATCGACGAAGCCAGCCAACTTCCCGAATACACTCTCATCAGTCTGCTGTCATCTTTCCCCGATGCCTGCTTCGGACTCATTGGAGACATCCGCCAGCTGCCGCCGTACTGCGAGGATCTGCTGAAGGGAAAACTCAAGGATCACGGAGTCGGAAACACGATGGAGAGAGCTGTTGAAGAGAAGATGTTTCCGCAGGCCGTCCTCCGATACGTCTACCGCTGCCACCCAGTCACCACTCAACTTCTCAGCGATCTCTTCTACGACGGACAACTCATTTCCGGAGTCAGCGAGAATGATCGCAATCAGTTTATCACCAAGAGATCCGACTTCTGGCCCGACAACAAGTTCCCGATGATCATCGTGAACAATCAGGAGAAGGCTCGCAAGATGGGAACCTCGTGGAGCAACGCGGAGGAGGCCAGGATGGTCCGCGAGTACGTCGACCTCGTTACGAAGAGCCACAACGGATACCAGCTGAAGGCGGAACAAATCGGAGTCATCTCGTTCTACGCCGCGCAGACTTCCGTGCTGACCGAAGCATTGCGGGACACCGGAGTCAAGGTAGGAACCGTCGACGCATTCCAAGGAACCGAACGGGACGTCGTCATCCTGTGCTGCACCAACGAGAAGCTCTCCGAGTTCATGCAACTCGCCAATCGACTCAACGTCGCCATGTCCCGAGCCTGCCAAGCGACCATTGTCATCGGAAATGTCGACGGAATGAGACGAGCCAACTTCTGGAGCACCATCGTCGAGGAGACCGAGAAGAACGGATGTCTGGTGGAGGAGTCGATCAAAGAAGTGAAGAAGCCGGAGCAACCATCGGAGGAGCCGGAGAACATCATGAACTGCTGTGGAGACGACTGCAAGTGTCCTTACTGTGCTATTGACCGCCTTGCAAAACGAGCTCAGAAGAAAAAGTTCAACAAGATGCTGAACCAAGTCGGCGAACAACTTCATAACATGTTTTTATAATAATTTAATAACTTTAATAATTTCTTTTTTTGTAATACAAATAACCCATTTACTCATTCAATAAACCTTCCAAAACCCCTAAATTTCCCCTCTTCTTTCTGTACCCCCCTGATCTCGCCACCTCTGCGGGCTTATCGCGGATCACGAGTCCCCGCCCACTGGTCACCTCCAAATCTGCAACGCGCAGTTTGGTTTTTCGAACAACTGGCTGCCTGACCAAACTAAACACACCTGCAGATGTTTGCTGTTTCAGCGGAAGAGTTTCCATAGAAACAAAGCAGCGTGTGATTATCATGAGGCTATATCAAGCAGCCCGTGTAGTTCGAAAGATCACCTGGCTCATATTGAAATCTACTTTTTGTTTCGTCCAGCTGTTTGTTTCTCTGTTATTCTTGGCGACACATTTTTGGATTGAAAGTTCTGGTGTGCTTCCTACTGCACCTGCGGACTCTGAAAACAGTGAAATAAGTGTTGAGTCTTGTTCTGCTGAGCCTGTTCAATCTGAATACACTTGTTCAAACAAAAAGTTGCGATTGGTTCATCCGCAAACAATAAATGTTCATATTTTAGGACATGTGGCGAGGAAGCCGAAAGTCCCGATTTACAAACCGACGATTCTGAAAGTTTGTTAGTTGAGACCGATCAAAGTCCAGATTCCAAGGATCCTTGTACTGCTGAAGTTGATATAAACACTGATAGCACTATTGAATCTATTGACCTGCAAAGTTCCTTCGTTCATACTGAATCAGAAGTTTCTGATTTTCAAAATCACTCCAGGTAACGAAAAGATCTCTAGTTTCTCTTCAAGACATGCTATTTCAGTGAACCTCAAAGCCCAGACCCGGTAAGTTCAGATTCTGGATGCTCGACTTCTTCAATTGCCCTTGAAACGAATTCTATTTCTATTGACAAGTCAACGGACTCTGACAAATCCACTGTAATTTCCTATCAGTAAGTCTTGGAAAAATACTCGAGACAACCTCATTTTTCAGAGTTTTTGATTACACCGAGTCTGCAAAAATTAACAAGACAAAAGCGTCGAAAAAAGTGTCTTGTCCTCCTAAACCAAAACCCAGCAGTTCTGCTCTACTAGCTGGAGAAATGGTGAGTGCCTCATTGCACTAATCTCATCTCATTCGTTTTTCAGATCAGTGAACATGCATCCAATTTGTTCAGTCAATTCTATACTAACAGAAGGTCCGCTCAAAAGCGAAAGGACGAGCCGGTATCTGATGTTGACAAGGAGTTACGGGAATACAAGCATTCGGATGCTATAGACTTCGCCCAAGCTTCATGGGACTGGAGGTATCGTTACCAGGAGCAGAATGAGCGGCTTCCACGTCATCGTACCCTCGACATTCCAACTTCCACCTCCGAATCTGGAATTCGTGCTTACTATCGTGTGATAACTGCCTGGAACGACACCTACATCCTGATGGCGTGCCACGTGAATGTTCACGGATTCCACAGAAGAGATCTTCAGTTTGTCGTAGTCAACGACTGGACTCTTGTCAGAGGATTCGAGAGCCACAGTGTAGTTGGAAACTTGTATCTGGGAGATGTGGTAGCTGTGACAGGGCTGGCGAGAGTGGCCTTGTCAGATAAGGATAAGGATCGGTTGGACAGTTACAAAGATGCATGTTGCTGGAGTGTGCGGCACATGACAGTTCTCACGAGAAATATTGACAAGAATGTGATATTCTCACTTCTTCCAAATGGATCCGCAGTTGTCAAGGGATACTCGGAGCTCATGTTGCTGCACCCTGAATGCAAAGAACTCATCGAAAGGAATGTGGATTTGTTCAGAGGAGATGCATTCGTTCCGCACACCATTCAATACATCTTCACGGAAGATCACGACAAAGGGAAACGGGATGAGATCATTGCACGAGCATCTCAACTACCCAGTTATGCCAACGCCATGGCGACTATTTTTGCAGTTCGAGACGCCAGAGTTGAGAATACAATGTTCCAAATTGGCTGGAACGCGTTCAGTGGCCAAAGAGACTACGCTCCTGCTAAAGTAGTGGAGATATGTGCTCTGATGGGATACTCTGCAGCGTGCAGTGTTTCTGAGGGAAGATCAGATTGCAGAGCATTTCCGATGAGGAACATTGTCCGCCAGGAGCTTCTTTCAGTGGAGTTTGTGATCGACAACCCTGTTGATCTGCCAACGGAAGGCAATTGGACAGTCAACAATCGTCTTCGGTTCAATGTTCCCGGAGATTCGGTGAATGGAGTTATCGAATCAGTGAGAGTTGTTGAAGAGGGACTTTGGATCGTGGCAAGATTACCTCGGAATATATCGAAAGACATTCGCTTCTATTCTCCCTACTGCATTGTGTCACAACGGGAGATGGCCAAGTTCACGAAACTCGAAGATGGATTCTTCGAGAACATGTCAGATTCGAATGGAAAACGGATCATCGAGGCATTGTACGGTGGGGCGCGGATACCTGGACCGAGAGAACTTCCAGTCTGCCGATCCCGAGTCCGATTCGAGGGAAGGCCCTTGAACAGATATCAGTGCGCGTACGTCTCTCTGATCCTTTCCAGGACACCTCTAGTCCTTGGATCTTCTCCTTTCGGATGCGGAAAGTCAATGACCATCGTGGCGACTGCACTGGAAGTTCTCAAACAAGATCCGAAAACCATCCGTTCGACGCAGCTCTTGGTCACCCAGAACAACTACGCCAGTGTCAATTTGATGCACATTGCGGAGAAAGTGAAGAATACGAATGCAAAGTTTGTGAGGTTCATAACAGAAAGCAACTGGAATCTGCTGCCGGACGATTGTAACACTGATTACGACATGCCCGTTCTGATGGAACCGTTGTTCCTGAGATGGGCAACTGGAGAGTTCGAGAACAACGTTATCAATCGATATCTGGACTACCGACACTTCTACAACATGATCTATTATCTTCTCAGCAGAGATGTGAATCCAAATGTCTTTGTTGGAAAAGCTGCTCACATTTACAATGGTTTGGAGATTATCAAGCAGCCGTATACGGACTACATCTTAGAAGCGTTTTTCTTACTTTACCAGCCGAATATTATCATAACTACAAGTGACTCTCTGCAAATTCTGACATCTGCTAACGTTTTGAAAGACGTGTCAACGATTCAGATTGACGAAGCAAGTCAGTTTCCAGAGAACGGACTCATCAGTCTTCTCTCATCATATCCCAACGCCTGCTTCGGTTTATTCGGAGATGTCAAACAACTTCCTCCGTTTTGTGATGACTCCTTGGTTAGAAAGTTGAAGGAATACGGAATCGGCAATACGATGGAGAGGGCAATGCATCATAGGATGTTCCCGCAAGAAACTCTTCGTCACGTCTATCGTTGTCATCCGGTCACAACTGAACTTCTCAGTCGGCTCTTCTACAACAATCAACTCATTTCTGCAGTTTCTGTTGAAGAAAGAAATGAGTTTATCACCAGAAGATGGGACTTCTGGCCGGATGCCTCATTCCCGATAATGATTGTAAACAGTACCATCAATGGAAGGTCTGTCGGAACTTCACTGATAAACATCCCAGAGGTTGTCCTTGTGCGGCAGATTGTGAATCACTTGATTGAAGACTTTGATGGTTATCACTTGCAACCCGAAGACATCGGAGTGATCTCTTTCTACGCTGCCCAGGCCTCCATTCTGAAAGATAACTTTCGAGGGATCGGTGTGAAAGTAGGAACAGTTGATGCATTCCAAGGAACCGAACAGGAAGTCGTCATTCTCTGCTGCACCAATAGGAACATTTCGGGATTCATGAGACTTCCGAACCGACTAAATGTCGCCATGTCGAGAGCTCGTCAAGCGACAATTATAGTTGGAAATGTGGATAAAATGAAGAGAGCGAGATACTGGGCGACGATTGCGAAAGAAGTGGTGGAGAATGGGTGTCTGGCTGATTTGGTAAGACTAGTAGATGAAGGGAATAACGAGAAACTGATTCCAGAGACTTCATCCATTCCGAACACGATTTAACGAACGTGAGCGAAATGCAATCAACAATCGGAGGAACTAGGAAAGTTCCGTAAGGAAGATTGTGAGTTTCATCGAAAGAAACGAGCATCTTGTATGGAATTTTAGGTCAGCCAGTTTCTCCGAAAGAAGTCTACAGTACCCAGTTCCCCCCACTTTTGAATATATAAACTTTGCGTCTTGAAATGTTTTGGTTTATAAATTTGAGTAATGTTTATCTACCCCGTTCGTCTGACCCATCTCCATAAACCCATTGTCCAAGAGTGAGAGAGTGACCCTTCCCGAAGAGACGCCAGACGCCGAACAAAAGCGTTCGTTGGAGCGCACTTATTGTAAACATTCTTGTGGTCATTGCGCTCAAACCAGTTCCAGCCGATTACTTCTTCTTCATCGATTCGTTTTCTCTAGTCAACACTGCTAAATGGTGAGTGAAAGTAGCAGGAGCTGAGTAAAGTTCAATTTCAGACCTCTTCGCTCGTGATTTGTTCAATTCCCGATGAGGTGAAGGCCGAGTTCAAAAAGTTTCGATTTGCGAAGAATCTGACTATGTCGGCTTTAATTTGTAAGTTTTTCTTTTTAAAAATTGTCAATTTTTGTAAAATTAACAAAATAACTATAAAACAATGTGTTTCCTTCTTAACTAGCTGATATTTCCGATTAATTTTCATGGTTAATTTTCAGTAAAAATCGGCAGAGAAAGCCACGCTCTGGAGTGTGAGCAACAGCTGGACGACTGCTCCGTCGACGAGCTCAAAGACGAACTCCCGTCGAATCAGCCAAGATTCGTGCTGCTGAGCTGGAGCAAGAAGCACGACGACGGCCGTCTCTCGTTCCCGCTGCTCTTCATCTACTACTGCCCGACGGGAAGCAGTCCGGAACTCCAGATGCTCTACGCCGGAAGTCGCAACTCCATTGCCAACGAGTGCCACGTGTCGAAGACCATCGAGTTGAGAGACATTGACGATCTCGACGATGAGCTTCTCGACTCCAAATTCTAAACTGCTTCTTGGGTTCGTTCGCTTCCTCACGCTCACTTTGCTCACTTTTGGCATTCACTTTTCAAAAAAATACAACGAAAAATAAATGTATTAATTGATTGATACTCAAACATAGTTTTTCAAATCATCAATGCTCTTTTGAAACTTGACGAAGAACTCGTTTTCGGTGAGTGTCGTCGTCGGAAGGCGTCGGATTCCTTTTTCATCGAGCTTCTCCAGTTTTGCCTGGAAACAAGTGAGATTCGGAGAAAAAACCATGGGAAAAAGCTCACTTTCAATTGATTTTCACGTGATTTGATGTCGGTCTTGTTGATGACACTTCTGATGAGATGGAATCGAGTCACTTCTGAAAGACGTCGTTTGCTTATTCAGAATCCGTTTCTAACCAACCTTTACTCGCTTTGTACCGCCCATTCGCCACTTTCACGACGACCTCATTCGAATTTCTCATCCGAACTTTTGTCTCGCCGGCTCCAATCGCTTGAATTATCCCGTAAAGAACCGCTTTCACTTCTGCCGAATACAGCGTCTCGTCACCAGAAAGAAGGATGTCGGTGTCTCTGGAATCCACTACTCATTCAGTTTTCTCCCTTGGCATTACCTCTCCTGAAAACCGGCCCATCTGATCTTGACAACTGGCTGTTCGACGTGATCCTCGTCTCCGAACCGTTTTCCTCTTTTCGTCGGAACCTGCCAACTCGCCGGCGGCATCCGACCACTGACTTCGACGACTGGAGCTCTGGCCCATTCTCGACTTCTGATCACTGCATCAATCGATTTCCGGGCTTCTCCTCGTTCCGCCTTCCGTTTCAGCTCCAGAATCGCGTTAATTCTGGAAATTTCTACATTTCACATCGAAAAAAGATAAAACTCACTCATCTTCCGAAAACCGTCCACTTCCCGAAGCAATCGTCGAACAGAAACGCCCAAAAACTGGGGAAATCCGGGTTGAAATAGTCATTCGGTACGGCGCGAAAACGAAAAAGTTTGAATTTCACAATGGAAGAGGTTTCGCAATATGTGCTGCCGCGGTCAACAGCGATTCTTTGGGGAAACGGGAGAAAAAAAAATGAGTTAGTTTCATCGAGAAGCGTTCTAGAAGCTAGTAATGTTGGTAATCGAGGGGAATTGGAATAATTATTATGTTACAATTTTCAATTTACATTCTTTAGAGCTCTAAAAGTCGAATTCGAACATCGTCATCGATTTATTCGAGCTTGAATCTAGGGCGCATCGGGAGAGGCAATCGGCCTCTTTGCTCGAGCACAACTCGTATTCCACGTTCTCGAGTTTGGCTGCCTCCTCGTCAATCTCCTCCATCAGATCCTTGTACTTGAAGTCATGCATCTTCTTCCATGCCTTCATGCTGTTCCACATGCTTTCATTGACCATTTTGAACGTGTGCTCGCATCCAATCCGCACTACGAGTCGCGGGATGTCGTTCTCATGAGCCTGGAGATTTATTCATTATAAGAACATCATCTATAAAACTCACAATCTCGATCGCCCTCACTACTGCAGTCAGTCTGGCACAGATGACGTTCTGAGGTCGTGACACCAAACCGGCGTCGTTCTTCTCGTCGTCAGTCTTCCAGAACACTCCATAGCCTGCTTCGCTCTTTTTCAACGGACAGTAATGCCAGGTCCCGGAGGTGTAGACAGGGACGTGTCTGTTTAGTTGTGGGGATTTGGCAAGAGCGACGGCTTCGAAGGCTTCAGAATCCGGGCAGAGGACTGTTCTGACTTTCTGGAAAACGAGATATTGACGCGCTCAACGCGGCAACTCACAATTTTCTTCATTAACTCAACTACTTCCATTCCGATTTCGGCACACGGAAACATCGTCTCTTCGTTGACCATCCACTGCCTCTGAACCCACTGGCGATGCTCTCCATTCATAAAGAAAACGGTTCTGGTCGAAGCGGTCCGGATGGTCAGGAACCTGATTCTCGACTTTAGCGCAACGATTATGGCTCTTTTGATGGCTGTCAGCTCTCCGATCAGAACATGTTGCTCTCCATGGACCCTTCCACTCTCATTTCGCTCGTCTCTTTCTCCGAAGTACACTCCATATCTGACCACTCCCTTGGCCGTCTGGATTCCGGAAATGACGACTTCTGTTCGGATGATTGGTCTCAGTAGTCTCGCGAGCTTTCCTGCTTCGTCCTGTCCTCGAGTGTCTCCTCTTATCAGAATATGGTGCAGCTGCTTGAACTGCGACCTCAACTCGACGACTCTTTTCACAAGATCCTGATTGTTGCCCGTCTCCGACTCGCAATATCTCGACGCGAAGAATCTCGGATGAATCAAGTAGTGCATCTCCTCGCACTTGCTCTGAATTATCAGCTCATCAAAGCCATTCTCAATTGCAGTGTTCATCGCAGCGTACATCGCCGTTATCTGTCCTCTCCGATGCGTCTGCTCTCCCTCGACTCCACCGCTCTCGTTCTTCGCATCTCCAGGTCCCCAGTAGACTCCATAACCAGCCCGTGGTCGTGAATCTCGAGACCGCGTCGCCGTGCCGAAGATGTGCACGATTCGAACACCGCCGCTCCAGAATTCGTTATCGAGATAGTCACTGGAGGTGGAGTGCATTCCGGCGGCTCGTTTCGCGGTGTGCCGAGCAATCTTGAGTCCCTCCTCCTCGTCCGGATCGACTTCTTCAATCCAAACTTGCTAGAATCAAAAGATACAGATCTTTAACTTAAAGGAGGACTTACACGATCCACCATAAGCTTGTCAATAGCTCCCAACAGAGCTCGATTAGGAATCCGATGCTCATCATGATGCGAAGTCTCATCCCAAACCCGCAGCTCTTCCGTGAGTTTTTTGGACTTGTGTCTGATTATCAACCTATCCGTCCGATGCTACATCACCCAGATTACAATTCGAATCATCACATTTCCTTACCGTTTCTAGAACGTTTTTCACTGCCGTCAACTCCGCTGTCAGTCCACTTTTGACGACTCCTTCGGCCGTTCCCTCCGTGTTTCTCGGGTCATCGGGTCCCCAATTCGTTCCGAATCCGGCCCGTACGTCGACTTTTCCTTCGTTCCAACAGGCGCTGGCAATGTGAACGACGGGGTCACCGTCGTCTTCCCAGTACTTGTCTTCTTCGACTGAGAAAGACATCTGATGAGTTGAGCAGCTGATAGGGTATTTGATATTAAGAAAAAAGATAAGAATCACTGTTCGGATCTTCTTTCCAGTAGTATTCGAAACAAAGAGAAAATTAGGCCGAAATTTAATGTTAGCAGAAGTCGATCGATAAAACAGAATGCAATTGAATCAGATATTTCTAACATGCGATAGCAGTGGAAAGTTTAGTATAATTTGTAAAACCGGGTTAGTTCAGACCCCAGTCACCGCCAGATTGGATGCATTCGTTGTCGAGTTCTTCTTATACTTCAACCACTCCATCTTGTAACCCAGGATCTTGATCTCCAAGATCAATTTTCTGTCCTCTCCGAGTTTCGACGAGTAATCAGTAAACAAAATCAGCTTCTTGATGTCGTTCTTCAGCGCCTGAAACACAATCTTTATCACTGACAACACATTATCACTCACAATCTCCAAGGCTCTTCTCATCGCATACAGCTTGGTTCTAATCGGGCATTGCTTTCCGGGCAGATCCCCTCTCTCGTTCTTCTCGTCGCCTTGTCCCCAGAACACGACGTACTCTCCGACGGTCTCGTTGTTTCCCTCCTGGAAGATGCCAGCGGTGTGGACGGTGTGACAATGGCCAACGGATTCAGCGAGTTGGCGAGCTCTCGGAACATCCGCGGCGTCTGTGTGGATCACTTTGATCACGGACTTCTCGATATATTCGTGGACGGCCTTGGCCATCTCCATGCATCTGACCGTTCCTCCGGAACGCGTCGTCGGCCACCCATTCTCTTTCCATCCGTTTCTCCACTCGTTCACAAACTTGGCCAGCTTTTCGCTATTGCTGAATACCGTCAGATGAGTGCCCGGTTCGTTGAGTTGGAGGGCTCTTTCGAGTGCGGCAATCTCGGCGCACAGCTCTCCGTGGGCGTCGGGGATCCATCCCGATTCGTTCTTATCGCTCATGGGGGACCAGTAGATGCCGAACGAGGCGATTCCGTCCGGGTTGTCGTTTCCCAATCCATAAATACTGACTCGGCTTCGGCGTGCCCCAGAGACCTCTCTCGCAATTCGATCTGCTTCGCTAAGTCCTGGCACAAAGATTTTTTTTGGTGGTAGAAGATGTTTAACCGACTGAAAATCAGGGCATTCTCAAAAGCAATCAGTTAGGAAAACATACTGAAAAATGGCGGAGCAGATTGATATTGGGTCTGAGGAGGTCACTGTTTTTTACTTTTCCACACTGCTGGCGGGTGTTGACCAGCTTTTGGATGAGTTCTCCGCGACTTCTCACAATAATCTCATCGAAACCCTGACTTTTGGCCGTTTCGAGTGCCACACGGAGGGCGGTCAACTCGGCACGATACGTGTTTTGCTGTCTGAATGCCTCGCCCGTCCGGTTTCTGTCATCGTCGGGACCCCAGAACACGGAGTATCCCGACTTGTCCACTCCCTCAACTCGTGCCGAGAATCCAGCGATGTCTACCATCCGAGTTCCGTGGTCCCAGTGCTCGTCGGTGACCGGAACGACGGCGGATGAGTGGAGACCGGCGATTCGTTTGGCGAGCAGCATCACATTCTTGAATCCAATGTGCTCGTTGGATTGGCCGGGTTTAATCAAGACTTGCTGCAAAGAAGAGTCATCACCCTTCATTTTGGAAAAAGAAAACTTACAACTGTAGTTTTGAGTTGTCCGATTGTCCCGAGCAAGTCTCTGTTGTGGAAGGTGTGCTCCTCGGCGTCACCCTTGCGATCCCATTTCTCGAGTTCCGTGGCCAAATCTTTGGATCGGTGGCTGATGACAAGCTTGCAGCAGGCCGTTTCGACGGCCTGCTCCAACACGGCTTTCAGCGCCGTCAACTCCGCTCTCAACTTGGTCTTCTCGCCCATCGCCGTGCCGGATCGGTTTCTGCGGTCGCCCGGTCCCCAGTCGCATGCGAATCCGGCACGGGCGTCTTCCTGCCCCTCGTGCGAGGCGATTCCGAAGATGTGAACGATGGGGAATTGGCCAGTGTTGTCCATCCAGTATCGACTGGCCGCGAACATTTTAGTACTGGAAAAAGGATTATTGTTGTGGTAACAGGGAACCCAATCAGAAAGGAATTAGATATCACTGGAAAATAAAACCAGTCGAAGAGAAAAAAAACAAGTTCGCGGATGTGGAAATAGTGTAATAGTGAATAAAACATTTCAAGCAAATATAATCTGGGTGACAACATGACAATGTGGGGCAGGGGGCGAGAAAATACGTGTGTAAAACAAAACAAGAAAAGGGTGATTACAAATGAGCGGGTAATATAAAACATTTCGTTATTAACAAAATCAAGAACATTCATATTTCAGTTAGACGACACGTGGATGCGCCAGTTCGGCGGCTTCTGGGGAGGCGAATTCTGTGTATTTTACATGATGCATCTGCTTCTCGAGAGCACGAATCTCTCCGATCAGTTCCTGCTCATCGTCTTCTCTGAGCTTCCTCGTGTCCCTCTTGATCTCCAGACGGCTGATTCGATGGTCCAGCGCCGTTTCGAGAGCCGTTTTCACGGCCATCAGTCTGGCTCGCGTGGTGTTCTGTGCGCCGGGCACTGCTCCTCTCGTGTTCCTCTCGTCATCGGCTCCCCAGTAGACTCCGTATCCGGCAATCGGTTCATTGTTCCCGAGGCTGCAGAAGCCGGCGGTGTACACCGAGTAGTACTTGTTCGACTCTTCGGCCATCTTCCGCGCCTCGGCGACATTTCCCTCTTTTCCACTTCGAACGTACACGTTCTGAAAATCACATCGATTGAATAGAGCAAAGGTATTCGAAAAAACTCACCATCTTGCTCAGATCTTCGTACAACTGTCGGTACATAGTCGCGTGCTTCATCGGGTTTCCGTCGAGAGTCATCCAGTTCTGACTGCACCACTCGTACCTCCAGATGTTGACGAACGCCTCCAGGGATTCGGATTTGGTGTAGACGACGAGATCCTGAACGTCGCGGGTCTTCGCCAACTCGACGGCTCTTCGCAGTGCCAGCATCTCGGTGCACAGGTCGTTCATCTTGTTCATGGAACTACCCTCCTCGTTCCGCTTGTCGTTTTTAGCGTAGTACAGTGCGAACCGACACAGCCGATCCGTTTCGGAGCTTCCGATTCCGCAGATGCTCACTTCCTCGATCTTGACACCGGCAATTCGTCTCGCCAGATGTTCTGCTTCTTTCTGTCCCATCACGTTCTTATCATTCGGCACGTAGATATGGTATGCGGTCTGGAATAGGAACAGGTTGCTATGAGATAAGCTGACAGCCGACAAACCTTGAACTTCGTGATCAACTCGCTGATCGGAACTCTCAAGTCGTTGTGTGCTCCTCTATTCAAAAAGCTGTGCATCCACTTCCTGTCGGTAAAATTCTGGAAGATGGCGTCGACGACGGGGCTCTTGCTGCGTACGATGATGTGCTCGTAGCCGTTGATGTTAGCCGTTTGCAGAGCAACCCGGAGAGCCGTCAGAAATGCACGGAACCTCGTCTGCTGGCCAGTCGTCACTCCGCTCCAGTTCATCTCGTCACCTTCCATCCAGAAGGTGCTGCAACCGGCTTTCACGTTCGGAAGGAGGTGTTCCTGAGCGTAGGCGGCGATGTCGACGACGTGCGTCCCGATGGCGAGCGACTCGTTGATCTCGTCGTCTCTCACTGGATTCGGACTCGGCGTCATTCGCTGATCTTCGGGAAGTTCCATTGCGAGCTCTGCGGCCTGTGTCAGTCTCAGATTCTCTATGTGGGCGGGAAGACACTCGATAGTTATATTCGGGATTTTCACGACAAGATCTTGGCATTCATGAAGCAGAGATTTCAGGCATCTGGAGTTTCCCTCCAACTGTTGTGGATCAGTGTGCAGGGCTTCTATGATGGTTTCGATGGTGGGGGATTGAGTGACAATGTGCAAGTTGCGGATTTTGTGAGTGACTGCCTGAAAATGAAACGTCAACATTCTGTCCCAAACAGAAACCTGACCGTCTTCAAGAGCTCCTTGACAGCGAACATTTCAACATTATCCCTGCTTATCTCCACTGCTCCTCCCGAGTTCTTCTCATCTCCATAACTCCAGAACAGTCCGTACATCAGATGGCGGCGTTCGTTAGCGTAGATAGCGACTATGGACGTTGTGTCGGTGGGAATATCAGGACGGGCGATATCATCGTCGACACGCATTTCAGCGAGGTAAAGGGCATCATCATAGCCGTCGATTTGATTCGGAAGCACGTCATCGATCCAGAACATCTGAATTCGGAAGTTATTTTTTGTGACGGACGCATCTGACTCACGTATCCATTGATCTCCGCCTGGATCTTCAACTCGTCGATTGTCGCCAGCAGGTCCTTATTCTCAGCTGCCTTCCGATTCGTCGACCATTTTTCCATTTCCGCGCATAGTTTCTCCGAGTTCGAACGTATGACCAAAGTGGTGACTCGCTCGGTGATGGCCTTCTCCAACACGTTCTTCACCGCTGTCAACTCGGCTCTTATCTCGGTTTGAGCGCCTTCAACCGGACCATTCATGTTTCGGAAGTGATCTGGAACCAAGGCATTGATAAGAGCGTATCTTTATCACTATCACTCACTCCATCCCCAACTGACTCCGAAGCTCGCTTCTGCAGAAGACGTTCCCGATCGGAGACACGTTCCCGCCACGTAGACCACGGGGCAGTACGGGTCGTTGTGAACGAAAATTGGATTCATGCAGATAAATTATATATTATTATTCCAATCTGAAAATAGGTCGGGATTGAAAAAAAAAAACACTGAGCAAAATGAAAAAAATAGATAAATGGTTTCAAAAACCAAAAAGTAATAAAGAAAACAGGAACAAAACAATGAAACTTTAAAAACATTGTATTAAAAATATGAAAGTGTGTCAAAGTAAAAACAAGGAATTACATTAGAAAATGTATGCAAAAAACTAACAAAACAAGAACAACAAACACAACTAATGGTACATGTACACTATAGACAGCTCTGCTTCACGCGAAAGAGTTTGAGAGAGTGATCTGGAGGTCGAGAGCATCTTCGGCGAGGTAGTCGGCCGATTGGAACTCATTGCGATTCGGTGTTAACTCGTATTTCACAGACTGAAAAGTAGGTCAAACTCGTCAACTTATTGCTTTTAGCTACCTTCATCTGCTTGTACAGCTCACCGATATCGTTGAGCAAGTCATTGTTTCCTATCGGCGAAGTCATGTTATTCAGCGTGTCATACACCATTTGATCGTTCACTCGGACGATAACATTCAGAATTCTGTTCTCCAGCGCTGTTTTCAGCGCCTCTTTGACTCCGAGCAATTTGGTACGAATGTTGTTGACGATTCCGTAGACTGGACCCTGTTGATTGAGTGGACTACCTGAAATAGTCCCTATATTTTGACACTTTGCAACTCTTGTTTACATGACTCCCAGAAGACCGAATAGACGGCCTTGGCGCTGGTGTGCCCTCTCCCACGACAGATTCCTCCGATGTAGACAGCTCTCGGTTCCTGATTCTTCGTGACTTTCGGTTTCACGTCTTCCGACGCCTTTGGCACGCTCACGGGCGACTCCTTCTTCAGACCCCACTTGCCGGGCATATCTGGCTTCTTAACTACCTCCGTCGTCTTCACAGCCACTTCTTTCGTTTCTCTCGCATCATCTCCACGAACATAGTCTAAATGCACTTCTGTCAACAGCGATGCTAGGTAAACACAGTCTTCCACGATTTCCGAGTACGGGAACGTCTTCTGAACACGACTGGAGCGGGTCTTGAACTTGTCGAAGATGTCCTTGACGTTCTGACAACGGGTCAGAATCCTGACTCGAGTTATATTTATGTCGACTGCCTGGAAAGGGGGTTTGGTTCTTTAAACGTTTCTAGAACTTACAGTAGACAACGCGACGTTTAGCGCGAGAAACTCGGCCTTGAACTGATACAACGGCGCCTTCACACTTCCCTGCTTGTTCCTTCGGTCGCCTTCTCCCCAAAAGACCACGTAGGCTGTTCCCATTTTATTGATTCCGTTGATGACGACGGTGGCGATAGGAGGAGACGTTGGACTTTTGGAGATGGTTGGTTTCGGGAGCTGTCGGGTTGACGGTCCGTCGGTGGAGTCGATTGACAATGTGCTCAGGGACAATTGAGTCATTCGAGACTCTCTGTGCATGAACATATACTCTCCGATCTTGTCTCTGGCGTGTGTCAATGCTTCTTGCATCAACATTTTCTGCTCGTCGAGTTCTGTTTCAGCGAGCCAGTAGAGCTGAAACGCGATTTTAGAAGATATTTAGAAATTCAATTGACACACATATTCTTTTCCTTTATCCAGAAGTTCTTGAATCGGCGTCAGGATATCCACATGCTCAAATTTGAGTCTTTCTTCCGGCGGCGCGAATTCAAACTTTTCCAGCATATCGCCCATTTTCTCCGAATCCGTCACCACAACCATTGCTGTCATTCTATCAACGACAGCAACTTCCAGCGCCGCTCTGAGTCCCGCCAACTGAGCTCTGAACTCCGTTTGCAGCCCTTCCACTGGACCTGTTCGGTTTCTCGGGTTATCTGGAAAAGGAAAATATTCCTGACTTCTCGGAATTCAGAGTTACTCGTTCCCCAGAGCGTTGCGAAACCGGCGACGACTCCTGAAGTATCCGACGCGCGTAACGTTCCCGCGACGTAGACGGCTTGGCAGCGTTGCTGATTGTTCCAGTAGGACAGATCGCTTTGCATTATCTAGTAAACTGATAAGAATAAAAAGAAATTTGAAGTTCAGAACAGGAAGTATGTCATCAGATCAGACAGCTGACTCGGTTCAAAGAGTTAGACCAAGAAGGCAGTAAAACAAAAATTTTAAAACCAAAGTTTGGTTACCAAACAATAAAATGCACTTTTCTCTAACAAGTAACAACAACACAAAAGCGTTAATAAAACGTTTAGGTTCTTCCCAGGAACACTTCGACACCGTCGGCACGCATGTATCCGGTGACTCTGAGTGGGCGCTGCTGGCCGAGCATCTGCTGATAGGCATGCACTTCGATGCTGCCGTCCTCTGTCTTTGTGTAGGTCGTATTGCTTGGGCTCGAGTTTTCGGCTTTCGATGGATGCTTCTTTTTGCTCTTCTCCGCGTTCTTTTTGTTACATTTGGGTGGTCGGACAGTCACTTCGAATTCCTGAAATAAAGCATTTGAAAAGATATTTTTCACAAACTTAAATATACCTCTTGGTATGGATCGGAAGTCAATATAATCTCATCCAACTTATCCATCATACTTTCCGAGAACTCGTCCATGTTCGAATTGCAGTCGGCTCCTTCTACCTGCTTCGCCATTGCCTTCGCTTCGTCCAACTCCCAACTCGACGCAGGAGAAGCAATGTGTTCGACAGTCACTTTATGGAGTTTTTCTGTCAATTCTTTGCAGTCAAGAGCCACCGAATCCAGAGATTTCTTCATAGCCTCGGTACCATTGAAAGCTTTTATGCTCTGTTTTATGGAGACGTTGCGGGTCAGCACGTGGAGATTTGTGATGTTTTCGAGGAGAGCCGTTCGCAGAGCGCAGCGGAGAGCCCAGTACTCGGCTCTCAGATGAGTTTGCTTTCCCGTCACTGATCCCCGAGCATTTCGAGAGTCTCCTTCGCCCCAGAACACTGCGTACGATGCTTTCGGGTTCTCCTGACCTTCCTTAGAGCAAGCTCCGAAAATGGCGACAGTAGCCGGTGGCGGCGGCGGCGCAGGCTGTTTGGCATAGAAATTGTTGTTGGCTTTCCGTGTGGCGAACTTAAGAGCTTCTTTGAAGTTGTGAAATTGTGGGCTGGGGGGCGGAGCGACATCTGCCAACCAGTACATCTGAAATATCCATTATCAAACGGAATTTATTGAGTCAACTTACATATTCACTTGCTTTCTCTCTCAATCTGTCAATTTTCGCCAAGTAATCGAAATTCTCAAAAGCCTGCTTGTCTTCTTTATGTGCCTTTTCCCACGATTCCAGCTCGGCGTTGAGTTTGTCAGAGTTAATGCAAATTACCAGTTTTTGTATTTTTTCAGTGATAGCCTGGAGTAATAGATTGTTCACTTAACAAACTCTTAACAAACAGCAAACTCACAATTTTCAAAACTCTCACTAAACCTCCCAACTCGGCTCTCAACTCATTCGGCTCTATCTTGGCTAAACCACTTCTGTTTTTCGGATCCTCTGAAATTCAAAGAATTCACACAATTTTCGAAACAAAAACTTACGGAATCCCCAGAAGATGCCATAACCAGCTCTGATCGACTTGTCTTCTAAGGTGATACAAGTTCCTGCCACGTAGACCACCGGACAGTCGAGTTCTTCGTTCCATAAGGCGTTTTGGCTCATAGTTCGAGAACAGAGTGCTGAAAATGAGAGTTCACAGTTGGAAATCAACAAAGATATGCAAAAATCGTATTTTTGCTAACAAAATCTACGAAAAAAAAGGCGGAAAATTGCAAGATTGAAGAAGTTTTGAAAAATTGAAATTTGAAAAGCTGAACTTTTTCTGCACGGTGTTTGCACTCAATGCATTTTATTTGACGCCGCTTTCTTACGGTCTTCCTTGTTTTTGAATTCAAAAAATGTTTTCCACAAGTTGTTTGTTTTCCTTAATATTTTCTCGAATTCTGAACACAAACTTCAGAATTTTCAGGTAAAATTAGCAAATTTTTCACAAAAAAAGTAATCTGTTTTTAATTTTGTTATTGCAATTGCTATTACCATCTTTAATTTCATCAGTTGCTAAAAATATTGAAATCGAAACATTTTAGAACTAGTATTTAATCAATGGACCAATCGCACGAGTGTCAAATCTGTTACAATGAGTTTCTGGAAGAGAGAAATGTCATTCCGCTGATTCTAACCAGTGAGTTATCAATACACGACTGAATTTCCAACAGTGTTAATTCCTCTAGACTGCGGCCACACAATTTGTCAGAAGTGTGTCGAGGAAATGATGGAGGAGGGCGACGAAGAGAACTGGGAGATTACCTGCCCGTTCTGCAAAGAGATCACTTCTATTCCTGATGGCGAATCGGCGAATCTCAAGAAGAACTTCACGGTGATGGACATTGTGAACAGCAAGATGAACAAAACCGGTGAGGTGCCTGTCGTTGTGCCCGATTCCGATCCGCTGAGCCCGATTCTTCCGGAGAAGTGCGCCGAGGATTATGCTCATCCGGCAGTCTATTACTGCGCCACGTGTCACATAAACTTCTGCGAACCGTGCTGGCGCCGAGCCCATCGAATGCAATCCTTCAGCTCTCATGAGCCAGCTCCAATCGCAGAGAAACCACCCATCTGCGCCGATCACAAAGATCAAGTCACTGATCTCGTTTGCTTGGTTTGTATCACTCCTTATCACTTTATCATTTTTTGTTCCAGACACTCGAGTGTGATGAGTCCTCCCGTATGATCTGCAGGGCGTGTTTCCTAGATCGGAGACACTTTGGACACCGAGTCGAGAGGTTCAAGACGGAGTTCCTCAATTTCCGTAAAGTACTGGAAGACGCATCGAAGCGAACTGAATGCCTTAAGCGGTGTTTCAAAAAGAACAAGGAAAAAATCAAAGAGTGAGATCCCTAAATGATTCTTGAGAACCGAACATATTTCAGAACCAATGATACTTATCACCCCTATCATATGGACTTTTACTTGAAAACTGAAAAGGTTACGAGTCGTTGATAACACTGATAACAGTCTTATCAGTTTTCCAGATCGACAAATACTTTGAAAAAGTCTTGGAACACGTCAATCAAGCACGCACCGATGCACGTGCGGAACTGAAGCGATTCGCTGACAATATCATCACGAATTTGGATATTATGGCTGAGTATGAGGACGAGAAGTTGAGAATCGAAGAGTACACGACAACGGAGATCCAGCATCTTCTCTCGCAAGATCTCGGTGTTCTGATGGAAAAAAGGGAGTGGATTCAGGAGTTGGCGACACGAAAAGTGGACTTTGCGGAACCAAGTGAGTATCAGAGAATCACCAAGAATCTCAAAATTCCTTTCAGTGCTGCCCGATCCGATGTCTCAACTGCAAATCTACTTCCCACCTCTTCCGCTTCTCCAGATCACTGTCAAACCGATTTATCGACTTCTCGGAGGAATCATTCACGGCGACCAGACGGGCAACACCGACATGTTCACGACGTTTCTCGCCGAGAACGCCACTCCAGCCGAACAGCCCAATCGCTACACTTTCAAAAACCGTCTTCTGGAGATAGTCGACGTCGACTCGTATCGCGGACAACTGCTCCGCTCCATGATCCACGTGCAAGTGACTCCAGAATCATCCGAACATCTCGGCACTCTCATCACCGAGTACCTGGCCACTTGTGTCCCCCATCTGCTTCCGGATTCTCCGACTCTTACTTTCGAGAGAATCATCGTCGGATTGGTCACTTTCGAAGAAGTTGACAAGGTGCTGGAGTCTTTGGAACAAGAATTCGGAGAAAATGCCATGTTCCGATTCATCACCATCGACGAGGAGACGGGAATCGAGAAGATGTTCGACGCGGCAATCGGCCTCTAACTGTTTGTTGTATCACTTGTACATTTTTTATCTGCACTCAAATTCTCATTTTCTCACTTACTACTGTTTTACCCCCAAATCACCTGTATGAAAAAGTTTCGAAAAACACGTGAACTATTCCAAAAAGTTGACTTTGCCAGCAAATCCCCTCTTGGAAACCTAGAACCCGCAGCTTCTGGTTATTTCTCTCCAGGAATTCAAAAATAACTCAAACAATCATTGTCATATTTGCGTCGAAATGAGCGATCCACCGCCCGTGCCTCTAGTCGCCACTTCCAGCCGATCCGGCAAGACATCCACTCTGAAAGCGGCTCCGAACCCGTTCCCACGCGAAATTGTCGCTCCGGACAAGTACCCGAGGGTCCGTTGGCACTCTGCCAGATATGTTATGATATGCAGGTGCGCTCCACGGAGAACTCTTCTCAATAGAGCACAATTGCTTCAGGAACTCGATGCAATTCCTAATTTTCCTCCTGTTCGCCTTGATTTCGTTCCTGATCGGTCCGTCGCTCGTCTCGTTCATGTACCCCAATATGATCCTTCCGTTCGCTCCGCATCTCGGTTTGTTCTCGATAGAGCGCACTTGCAAATCTTACAGAATGGAAATGCACTCCACTCGGCACCTACATCAAAATAAATCCGAACAACAAGGTGTTGGAGACGAATTTATGGGCGGCTTCGTCTGCAGTTCAGATTCAGTGAGAGTTGCAAGTGCGCTCCATCGAACTGTTCGAGTTTTCAGGTTGTACCTTAGCCAAGGCACGAAGAAGTTCGATAACATCGAGAAGATCCTACTGGTAATTGATGATTGTGCCTTTGATCACTACGGAGAGAACGTGATGTTGTGCCGACCTTACTGTAAGGCCGAACTTTTGCATTTGGGAAAACTAGGCCATTGCAGTGAACCACGACTCTCGACCTACTTTCGAGCAATACGTGAAAATGGCGGAGAGTTGTTATCAATATATCAGACAGATCACTCGAAAAGCAAAGATTTCGGGTTATGGCAAGGGGATCATGGCGAAGTGAGTCTGGGGAAGTGTTCGGTAGAGCGCACTTTCCATTTCAGTGTTCTTCTCGCAGCAGCTGTTCGTTTGCGGGAAGAATCGTGTTTCCATTTCGATAAGCTCTATTTGGAAGATCCGATACCGAATGTCAAGGCGGAATTCGAGAAAAGTCGATGGATTGGGATGGTGGGGAAATAGATTGATAACAAGTGATAACAAACATTTTCAGGCCTACATGATGCCTGGACTTCGTGATAAACTGATAAACGACGCTATCATGGATCATGGATTAAATGAAGCTGACTTCTCGGAAAACCTCAAGAAGTAAGTGCGCCCTACCGTACAATCACTAAAATGTGATTCAGAATCGGCCAGACCCATGTCAAAGTGCTCACTAATGACGATGATGATCGGATTTACGGAAAGTTGAAGCATCCAGTGAGGAAAATCAACAAAAAAGAGTTTGAGTGAGTGTTCTCAATGGAGCGCACTTGCATTGTTGTTATTTTCAGCCGGGATTTAGCTGTGAAAGCTGCAGTTCCAAAGGTCCAAAAGGCGTTCGAGTTCAGACACGAGTACGAGGGAAAATGTGCCGCCGAGTTGAAGAAACCTGTGATGAGCCTTTATGTCGTACCTTGAAAATAAAGCTGTTTTTAAGAATTTTGGTGTTTTAGCAGTAGAGCGCGAGTGCAAAGCTACCGTAATCCGTTAACTTCTCTTTGGCTAAATATCTTTCCCCCGTGGCTAAAGATTAAGATTATCTTGCTCAAGAGAAAAAAACATGAAATGGAGCAAGGATTACATCTCGGTCGCTTCCCGTTTGAATATGCAAAAGAGACACGGCTTCGTGAGTTTTTGCAACTTTATGAAGGTCAAGGTCAAACTACAACAGCTACAGTAATCCAGAGATCAGCAGATTCGGAATTTGTTCTCGGAACACGATTTTGAGGAGTCTGGACCGGAAATGTTGACTTGAAAATTAGAGTTCATGGAAATCGTTTTGGAGATGAAAGGCAATGAAGTTTAGCTCCTTTTGCATTG
The DNA here is from genome assembly GCA_900536315.3 of Caenorhabditis becei. Taxonomy (NCBI): domain Eukaryota; kingdom Metazoa; phylum Nematoda; class Chromadorea; order Rhabditida; family Rhabditidae; genus Caenorhabditis; species Caenorhabditis becei. Next base: position 46,603 of record LR539063.1, on the reverse strand, counting down.
ACGCGTTTCCAGTTCCTTGGCGCATTCTCTGTGCCCAAAAGCAATTCTGAAGTCTTGGCGCCATTCCAGTGTCAGACGCTTTTCCAGTGCACCTGAATACCCCCTGTTTACACCTCGAAGCCCCGCCCACCTGCCGAGTTTAAAACATAGTCATCAATCACACGGCGCACTTCTGACCATTGCCATTGCAAACTTTCGAATACTCTGAACTCTCGAAGGATAAACAAATTCACGCATGTCTGCGTCTCTCTCCCTCTCGTTATCAGTTATCAGTGTGAATAATAGAGGAAATCGAAAGGATTATCTCTGGCTCTTTGCTCAATCCAATATTCCAGCTATTCTATTCGAATTCGCCTCCCTCAACTCGCCGCCTTATCAATTTGTTATCAGTGATGAGGGGTGTTTCAAAAATAAACAGGCGAACAGGACAAACAAACGACGAGTCTAATTTCAAATTTTGTGATTTTCATCTTTCAAATAAGGGAGTGATAAGCAGTGATAGGTCTTTTTGACTCTGTTTTTCAAAGGCGCCTTTTTGGTGCCTTGGCGTCTATCAGCTGAGCTCTCGAAGTCTTGGCGCTTTCCCCAGCTGCGCATTTCTCGTGCCCTGACCCATTTCCAGGTCCTTGACTCTTCTCCTCTTCCCAAATCCTTAAACGACGTCACATGTTGACTGATGTCTCTCTTGTATTCATTCCCCCACTTATTTTCTCAATTTTCATGTTCTTCATCTCGATGAGACATCATCCGGAAGCAGGTGTCGTTTCCGAAAAGATAACTGGATTACGAGAACTTAGATCATCATTTGGGTCTCGCCACGAAGGCCACGCCCCTTCAGAACTCCAGAATCTTCTCCAGAGAGCTCCGGAAGCAATTAAAAAGTGAAACAGAAGAAAACGGCTGTGTTTATTACACTAGTCCCTGCTTCCGGACCTCCATCTGTTCCCATTCAAATTTCTTCGTTTTCCCGCTGCCAGACGATTGTGTTTTGGCGTGTTCTACACCTTTTTGACAAGTACACCCATTGAATTCCAGGAATTCCAGGAATTCCAAAGGACCTCATCAGAAATGAATTGGTGGTGTCTTGATTTCTCGAGGTGGTGCCCGTTATGAAAAATAAAAGGCGCGTTTTTCTTGAAATTCGACCCATTTTTCCTTCCGTTCGCACTGCGAGATTTCTCATTTTTGGCGACATGTTCCCGCCACTAACTCTATCGAAATGTCCAGGAACTCTCTTCTCAAGAAAGGCATCTTTATTCATAATCGCTGCCTCCCAAGCTGGACACAAAAGTCATTATTTCCCATTTCCCGCCTGTTTCAAAAGCTGTTTTCCTTCTATTTTTATAACTCTCCGAACCCATTTCCGATTCTCTCGAGTCTCCTGACCCTACGATGATGTGATTTGTTCTTTGAAACGTACAGTTTAAGTACCTTAACAACCCCTAAATTTAGACACTTTTCCCTTATCACTTATCAGTAACAAGAGTCGGGTGTTTTCGTTGAGAAGGGAGACTACATTTGGGCGGACAAATTTCCGGTGCGAGTGTGATTTTGTGTGCTCAAAAAGAGTCTTCAATTGAGCAGATTTCCGTGAGTCATTCTGCTTCCAACACATGTTTTTCAAACATCCCAGATTACTTATTTTGAAGTGAAAATCACTTTTAAAATGCGGTTAATTTGAAGGTTTTCCGGAAGTCGCTACTCAGCCAATATTCCTGTTCAACAGGTAGCTGTGATACGGAGCCTATCTGATATCCACTCACCTATTCATTTCTATAGCTTCCTGCTTTCCAAAGTTTCATGTCATGTCTGAATGCCCTAATAATTCATAGGAAAAAAGTTGATCCAACTGGTTTCTCTTCAACTTCTTGTTTCTGAAATCCTGACTCACTCCGAGACAGTCTCCTCTCTGCGTCTCTTCTCTCTCTTCTGATAAGTTCACCGACCACAATAACACATCAAAATTTCCACACTGATAAGGCTTCTCCTTGGCGACGTCACAGTTTCAGGGATTCTCTTTGTGAGCACTATTCTTGACAGACTGCCTCTTTTCCGAAACCGAACATTTCCAAGAAACCAAAGATTCCCTTCCAGCCACTCGACTGAAATGTGACTGATTGGAAGAGTGTGCTCGGAGGATCGTCGAGCATTCTTCAAGGGCTCTTCAATATTGTAATACGATTTTTCTATTTTCAAGATGTTCTGATTTTCGTTTTTGGAAGACATATTATTGCCGTCTCGCGGTCTCGCCACGAAAATGATTTCTGCCTGAAATACGGCTTCTGAACAAAGTTTTGACACTTTTCCCAATGAAAACGGGTTTGATGACGTGAATTCAATCATTTTCAGCCAAAATTCAGCAGTTTCCACTGATTTTTAGTGAAAAGCTGCAAAATACCCAAAAATACATGTTTTTGTACTGAAAATTGGTGGAAACTGCTGGAATTTGGTTGGAAATGATTGAAGACATGCCTCTCCACCCATTTTTATCAAAAAAAGTGTCAAAACCTTGTTCAGAAGCCGTTTTTCAGCCAGAAACCATTTTCGTGGCGAGACCCACCAGGTGACTCGCCGCGGGACGCCAATAGTGTTCGAGCAAGTGTGCTCTATTGGGGATTATCACTTTGCAGTCCAAGTTGGTTGGATAAGTCAAAAGTTCAGAAAAGCAAAGTAAGTGCGCTCCATTGAACTTTCAAAAGAATTTGAAAAACGCCAGAATTCCCTCTATTTCCAATCTCTGATCCCTCTCTCCAATCCCCCGCCCATCCTGCAATACCACCCAAATCCTGTCCAAATCTCCCTTCCAAACTCAAAAAATACCTGTCAAGACCAAACAGAACGGCTCTCCGAATGACATCATGTTCCACGTCATTGCAAATTCCTGTTCCTTCTCTATAAAAATCGGAGGAAAAGCACTTGATAATCAGACAGAGTGCTCTTTGGCTCACGGTACAAAATCGTTCCCCTCCACCCACATTCTCGCCGTAATATAACAAATACAAATCTTCTCACTTCTTATTTTCCAGTCTCCCCTCCCACTTTTCTCCATCTCCTCTAATCTCTTATCCCTTATCAACTTCTTCTTTTCAGAGCCACAACGGATCTGTTCAGGAGAATGCGTCGGAAGTCGCCGCGGGCGACGATCCTGTTCGCGGTGAATCCCGACAAGGGAGCCTTTCCGCTTCTGATGACGTTGCCCTACGAGAACTACAACAATCAGACGACGTCGACGAGCGGAGGCACGGCGACCGAGACGATTCTGGAGGAGGTGGAGGTCGGAGCCAATGGAGACGAGGATCAGAACAAGTTGAAGTGAGTGGAAGTTTGAAAATAAATAGTTTTTGAATGCTGGATCAGCTTCTGAGTATCAGAAACTAGCTGAAGCCATCTGAAGGCAAAGTTCATAACTAGCAATACAAATGACATCACCTCTGACACCAGAGTTCCGTTTTTTCGCTTCCACGAAGTCTCATGATTCAAAGGGTATTTCGGGTTTGATGGATTGCACTGTGAAAGGAAGAACATGTGATAAACTGATAGTGTTTTGACAACATAACTTGACCGGAAGATTATCAATTGAGCGCGATTGCAGCATCTGATGAAATATGGGGAATATGGGTCAGCTAGTAGATCCTGGTCCTGGAATCCCTGGAGAGAAGGAGTGTATAGTCTCAAATGAACAGAATTGATGCCATTTGTCAACTGATAAGCTTTTATCAACAAAAACAAACAAACAAACTCTCATAATCTATCGATTGCTACCTGAAGCCTTTTCCCTTCGTTTCCTTTTTTTTCGTCTCGAAATGTTTCGCGCACGGGGCAAAAATGACTGTCGGAGGCGCCGCCCCCTTGTCACCGTTGATCAAGGTGTCTTCTCGGTGATATGGCCAGACACTGGAGAAATAGAGAAGAAGAAGGGAATTTTGAATTATTGATATAGTGTGTCCGCCCGCCCGTGTCTTCAGTCGTCTAACCGTATCACAGTTCTTTTCCCGTTACATTCTTCTTCCTTTTCCTTCAACGTCTTCTGAATCCTCGAATCTCCAGAAACCATGGGAGACGTCGACGTCGTCGAGGCGAGACGACGCGACGACACGTCATCGGACCAGTCGAGTCTGCCGTCCGACATTGTGCAGTTCAAGGCACGATCGCACCTGATGGATGAGTATGTGCTTGTGTTTCGGTTGTTTGTGCATGCTTCTTGTTTTGTAGTGTCGAGTGCAGTCCGATTGAGCCGACGACCAAGGATAATCAGGTGGTCTGGGATGACTATAGGAGGTTTGTTAAGGACTGATGAAGCTAAAGAGTCTCTAGAAGATCCTGTCCATTCAAGATCCAAAAGTTCAGAACATCTTCTGATTTTCCTTCCTAATCTGACACTTAAGTTTGGCCTAGGTCGAGTTTCAAACAACCAAACCATCAAAACTTTCTTAAAACTCGTTTAGTTCAAGCTTACGTGAACCTTTCTTTTCCACTTGACAATACAGAGCTATGACCTAGTGTTTGACATTCTAGGTCCCATATTTGATAGAATTGAATCTCTTGTCACAAAGTAGAACTTCCCCCTTGTTCCTTTCATTCCCTTCCACGTACAGTCTCTTCTCTCGAACCTTATCAACTTATCACATACCAGTTTCTAGTCACCCTCTGCAACATTCCTTTCGAACACCTCTCTCCCTCGACCGAACACCAAACACATCCGGCGTCAAAGTACTCCTAAAAATAGAGGGAGATTCGGTCCAAAGTGTCAACACACTTCGTCTTTTCCAAGTTCAATCAGTCGGTCGATTCATCATCGACATGTCAGCAATTCTTCTCAAATTGTCTTCTCTTTTGATATCACATCTCATTATCACTGTGTCATCATACCATAGCCGACACTTTTTGCAGAATTGTGATATTGCGTTTGGAAGTGGGGAATGGGAAAAAAGATTCTGATGATGATGATGATGGGCTATTTTTAGAAGAAGAAAGAGAAGAAGAAGACAGTTTTTGTTATGCAAATTCTGTGAACTTTGGTGTCTCTTTTGTGACATCCGGAACTGAAAGAAACCGTTCTCACGGGCGGGCCGAAGAGACGAAAATAGACCCGACTTCCGGCCATCAGTGGGAATCGAATGAGACATTTAATGGGGACAGAAACAGCAGAAAACTGGGAGAAGGGAGACTATCGATTGATAGGCGAATATGACCAGGTGATTAGGAATTGGGAAGACAAACGGATCGGGGGACCTGGGGAAGCTCTTCTGAAAACCGTTCATAACTCCAGAATCCGAAACTCTAGACTTATGGTGTAGTTGAAAAATTTGTAGAAAATCCATTTTTCAGCAACTTTTCAGTTGTAACAAAGTCTTGAAAATGTAAACTGGCTTGAATATTTTTAGGTCAAAGTAGCCTTCTTTTCCGCACAATTGATCAGACGGCCTAGTTGTGGAACCTGAGCTTCATTGTTTATGTTTTGATGACTATGTTTATTAGAAATTGGAATCAAACTTGAATGCAATCAGGAACTAAACCTGACAATAAGTTCCTACTTGTTTCGTTTTCCATTACAACTGTTTCTACTTGCGCGACTCCTTGTTTGCAAGGAAAAATGTTGGTTTAACCATCAATAATCGTCGGTTCCATTCCAATTCAATAAGGTATTGACACTAGACACTGTCCGAGAGTTCTAGCCAAAAAAACAAGATTCAATTAGCCACCATTCGAGGGGAACCTCTCTCAAAAACAAAAGTCACTTCCTCTGCGTCGGATCGTGTCGCATGACCTCCTCGCCTTCGTGATTCATCTTTAAACTTCCAAAGAACATTCATCTCTTCTCTCTCCCTGGCGCCGTGAAAATCGATACGATTCGGAGTACGACCTGTCTGCGTCTCTCCGCCGCCCATACTCTCTCGTCGACCGGTCGGACTGTGAACTCGAGTTGAATTGTTGACTTCGAGCCTCTTCTCAATCATTTCGTTTTCTTCCGATTCTTCTGATCTTCTGACGTTGACGTCAATTAGTCTTTGAAAGACGAATTCGTCGATCCAGTTCCTCGTTTCCTCTGATTTGGCAAGTGTGTTTATTCGTTCAGACACTGCGCTTCTTGCCGTCCCGTAGGTCGTTCGACTTGCACCTTCCTGTCAGATTTCGTCTTCGAAGTATGACGAATCTCATTAGACAGTTTAGATGGTTCGTTTTTTAAAATGTAATTTGAGGGTTCTGAATGGTCTAGATTTCATCAGACTACAACGAAACTAGGTCATGGTGATCGAGAATTTCAAGCTATAATAGGTCCACAGAGATAATTTCCTAAATTTCTAGAATCGCAATGATTGTCATGATTTCAGGGTGCAAGAAAACGCAGACCAGATGGAGTTGTTAGGGGACGACGAGTCGAGTGACACGGAAGATCGAAACGACCTGGATGAGGAGTACGACACGTGGTACACGGACACGAAGAACACACGCAAAGAGACCACCAAGGAGTTCTTGACACGTATGTAACCCTTATCAGTTATCAGTTACAATTTGTTTATTTTCCAGGTCAATTCCAGAACATTGTGCATTTCTTCGTCGAAGACTGGTTCATTTCTGCTGCTCTTGGATTCATCACGGCTATCTTTTCGATTTTCATCGATGTCGGAATTGAGTATCTTATTCATTGTGAGTCTTATCAGCCTTATCAGCATTATCAGTTAATCTATTCAGTCCGTAACATGATTCTGGAGACATTGGAGCAACACAACAACTACGCGGCGTTCTTGGGATGGGTGTTCTACATCACTGGATTGGTTTATATCGCTGCGCTGGTTTGTTATGGATTTGGAAAACAGGCTGTTGGTTAGTGATAAAGAGGTGATAAGAGAAGATAATAATCGGAGTTTAGGATCTGGAATTCCGGAGGTTAAAGTCATCATTCATGGTTTTGTACTGAAAAATTATCTCTCTGGAAAGACGCTGATCGCAAAGATGATCGGGTTGACACTGACTATTGGATCTGGGTTGCCAGTTGGTAAAGAGGTTAGATTCCAAGGATTCAGCGGTCTTCTTAACCATTTTCTTTTTCCAGGGACCATTCGTGCACATCGGAGCCATCGTCGCCTCTCTGCTCAACAAACTCACCGCCGCCTGTCAGTACAATGCGTTCTTCTCGAACGAAGGTCGTGCCATGGAGATGCTCTCGATCGGCTGTGCCGTCGGAATCGCCTGCACCTTCTCGGCCCCCATGGGAGCTGTACTCTACGGTATCGAGTCCACATCGAAATACTTTGCCGTCAAGAACTACTGGCGTTCGTTCTTCGCCACCACTTGCTCCGCAATGCTCTTCCGATTCGCCATTGCTTTCTTCGTCCCACAACACATTGCCGGAACCATCACTGCTTACTATCAGACGTACTTCCCGAATGAGGTGTTCGTCGTTGAGGAGCTTCCATTCTTCATTTGTCTTGGGTAAGAACTTCTGAATTGAGCAGGCAAAGACCTGAATAATTCCAGAATCATGACCGGTCTCCTTGGAGCTCTTTTCGTCTACTACCATCGCAGAATCGCTTTCTTCAAACGTCGCAATCGCATCTTCCAGGCTCTTTTCGGAAAAAGGTAATCTAGGGACTTGCAGCCCAGAAACCAAGAAACCAAAACACATTCTTTCAATACTTGACCTTCTCACAGAAGAATCGTGAAACGGAAGTTTGATGTAATGATAGGGAGTGATAAGGTGATACAAGATGTATCTCTGTCAACTTTTCTTTGTCGATGACCGACCGAAAGACATAAAAACGAGAGAAGAATTCGCATCTGCAGATTCTGATTTCGAGGCATTTCCGAGACAAAAACGGAGAGAATAAGGGGTTGATGGTATGATCTTTGAGCAGTGAAGGGGACGGATAGAATATAGGGAAAAACAAAAATAGATATGGTTTCTGATGGGTTAAGGGGTTCAGAATGATCAACTGAAAGATGCAAACTGAAAGAATTCCAGTCCAATCCTGTTCACCGTCTGCTGCGCTGCCATCTTTGCCGTGCTGGTTTACCCGAATGGTCTCGGATCCTATGTCGCCGGCAAGTACACCTTCCGCGAGACCCTCGTCGACTTCCTCTCCAACTGCACTCTCTGGAAACCGAACAACGGATCCGAAGGCTGTCCCCCACACGTCATGGAGCACTGGACAGGCCCTGAAGGCGACATGGCCCCGATCAACTCTCTCCTGCTCTACTTCCTCTTCTACTTCATCGTCGTCCCTATCTGTATCACCTTGTACATTCCATCCGGAATCTTCGTTCCATGCTTCGTCATCGGTGCTTGCGGAGGAAGAATCTTCGGAGAGATCATCTCAATGATCTGGCCGTACGGTCTCCGTGGTCTCGGCCAGCCACAGATCTACCCGGGACTCTACGCAGTCGTCGGAGCCGCCTCTTTCACCGGATCTGTTACCCATTCCCTCTCGATCGCTCTGATCGTGTGCGAGACCACCGGACAGTTGTGTGCTCTGCTTCCAGTGCTCATCGCCTTAATGATCTCCAATGCCATTTGTGCTTTCCTGCAACCCTCGATTTACGATTCGATTATTAAGATCAACGGATATCCATACCTCGCCGATTTGCCGCCGTCACGTATGAGGTAACCCAAGGGTCCGAATCTAGACCTCCAATTCCATTTCAGTGTGCATCAAATGAAAGTCGAGCGAATCATGGTCAAAGACATGTACTACATCACCCGCGAAACGACCTACCGTGAGCTCCGCGAGATGCTCCTCGAGACCCCGACCCTCCGATCCTACCCATTCGTCACCGACTCCAGATCCATGACCCTGCTGGGATCCGTCGCCAGAAAGTATCTGTTGTACCTGATCCAAAGAAAGTTGGGACCTGAGCCAGAGCTTTTCGGACATAGAAGAAGGTAAGTGGGGTGATAAGGAATCAGTAGGCAGCTGATAAAAGAAAAGAGTCCATTTCTGTTCTTTCTACAGCTATAGAGCACCGACAATAAAAGGAAAGATTGTGTAAGTTGGCTGAAACTACAGTAACCGGTGTAGTGAACTCATCCTAGAAAACACACGGCATAGCTAGACTCATTGGGTTGCTCGTTCACTCTTTTCCTCCTCTACTTCTCTTCTTTTCTCTATCTTTCCATCTCTTTCAGAAGCCGAACCGCGTCGGAAATCTTCAGCACGATCCATAATCTCAGGTGTGTGTGTGGTTCGTCCTGCACTCCACTGTCTAGTGCATGCACCCCGTTCCGCTTCCTCTAGTTGCATGTTCCTAATACCCGTTTCCATTCAGAAAGTATTCTAGACGCGGATCTCTTGCCAACAACGGAGGTCATCTCTCCCAGGCGAACGCCTTGATGACAGACAGAAACATCTCCGGAAACACCCTTCTGCCACAGTCGCCACTCCACGAGGACCAGGTTCGGGTCCCGCCACGACTACAGTAACCAGAGTCTTGTTTCAGGGAGATCGCAGTCCACTGGCCCCTCTTCTGTACGCCCAGACGAATCAACATGAGCCAATTGTGGTGAGTTGTTGTCATAAATACCTATTTTTATGCATGTACAACCAAAATTTTATTGGTCATTTTATAGTCTGTTTTTGTTGTGTGTTTCCGGCTCATAGTTTCAGTTTCAAACCGAGTTCCTTGTTTCAGCACTCATTGGCCAAGAGAGCCGAGATTCTTTCGAAGAAGTTGGACATGGAGGAGGTTGCCATCGATCCGGCACCGTTCCAGCTGGTCAGAGGAACTTCTCTGTACAAAGTGAGCTTGGCACGGAGCCAACTGCCAACTCAATGCTTTTCCAGGTCCACACCCTGTTCTCCCTGCTTGCTCTGAACCATGCCTACGTCACTGAAAAGGGTCGTCTCGTTGGAGTCGTAGCTGTCAAGGAACTCCGCGAGGCCCTCTCCAACATCTACAGTCGAGGAGCCGTCGTGCCGAGACCACGTGTCAGAACTTCCACGTTCCGCCTGAATCCTGACCAAGACTGTAAGCCTAATCTTCATGTTTCCAATTCAAATCTCTCGTTTCAGTGGAGCAACAACTCCTGAACGGTCGTGTTGACCCCAGCAACGACCCTACCGTAATCCGAACGCCACGTGTCACCATCGAAGCTCCAGAAGACCATCGTGGCGACCACGACGACGAGCCGAATAACCAAAACGCCTAATCTAGTCTATTTGCATCCATCCATCATATAAATATTTCTTCCTGCTTTCCCGGTTCTTCTTCTTTTTGTAAGTAGGTCCTTTCTCTCTCTTTCAACGAGTTTCGTCTGAAAATTCCCCTAATTTTCCGAAGATCGTGTGTATATAGTATTCCCGACTCCCCGACTACTCATTTCTTTTTCGTTTTCCCTTTTCCCCGTCTTTTTCGTTCCAAAACAGTTTGAAAATGTTCCGATGATGAAGAGTTTTAAGTTTTGACTGGTTTCCTTTTTAAATTCTTACTAAATTTGAATATTTACACCAAGAAATCAGAAAGAAAAACCAAGCAAAAGCTTGAACTTGAACTTTGCGCGTCAGGTAACTTGCATCGTACGCTGTGTGTGCATTGTTGCGTCAAATCAGTTGCATTGCTGGAAAAGCTGAAAAATCAGAGGGAAAATCAACGATTTATTTATTAAACGAAAAACTAGACAACTCTCTTTGTTTTTTATGCACCGTAAATGGAAAGGCGACTATTTCAGACATGACAGAGAAATGAACTGAACTTTCAACTTTGGAGATCACAAAATATGAGAATACGGACTGAAATTGACTTTTCAGATAAAGTTACTATAGTGTTGCCCTTGAGAACAGAGCAATGAGTATTGTGAGAAGAAGGTATGTACAGATGCTTCAGAAGGCTCCAGAAGAAGTCTACAACTTCTCGGGAACGTCTTCTACACTGGCTGTGACTGTGGAGATGGTGGCTCCGCGCACGTTGTGAGCTTCCATGTCGGCGACGGAAGAGGCTCTGTGGAAGGTGTCGGAGGTCCATTCGCAAGGCTCGCCCTTGACGAAAATGCAGAAGATGATGTTGGTGAGGATCTGGAAAGAAGAGTTCAAGCACAGGTTCAGAGCTACAGTAATCCTTACCATGACTGCTCCGGTGATCAGGAAGACCCATTTCCATTCCTCTTGAGTGTTGTTGTGGGTCAGGGCATTCACGAAGAACGGCACGATGAGCATGGTGATTGTGATTCCGAGCGAGATGTTTCCGGTGACAAAGTGACTGTACTGCTTCGAGAGCACTGGTCCGGCCTTGAAGAAGCCTCCCGTCGTGGCTCCGAGCATTCCTGCGGCACATCCGAGCACAATCATGTTGTTGTTCTTGTGCTCATCTCCCATGAATGCGAGAACAGCGAGGAAAACGGCGGATCCGCAGAAGGCGAACGAGTTGAAGATTCGGAACTTGATGCCTTCTGGGATGCACTTGATGCGGTCGGAGATGGCTCCGCAGACGAGTTTCGAGACGAATTGAAGGAAGGGCGGGATGGCGGCGGTGAGTCCGGTGGAGTGGACTGGGAACCCGAGGACTTTGGACAGGTAGATCGGGGAGAAGAGGAACATCATGTTGACACAGGTGAAGTTTCCGATGGCGGCGATCCAGACGGCCCAGATGGCGGGGGTTTTGAGGATGGCTCCGTATGGGACTTTCTTGAGGGCACGCTTGCTGAAAATGGGAAAAGTTGGGATGACTTGTGGGAAGTGCGCTCTACTGCACAATTCGGTTACTAACTCGACAGCGGAAATCTTTCCGATCGAGATCTTCTTCAACTCGACATTTCCGACGAATGGATGTTTCTGTGGGGAGTTACGGTAGAAGAGAGCGTAGGTGACGAAGAGGAGAAGGGACACGGCTCCGTGAGCATAGAAGATCGATGGCCATCTGAAATCATGATAACATGTTATCAGTGTTTGACTCCGACCCCCTAAAAATAGTCGAATTCCCGTGCCCCGATTCTAGGCGCTAATCGGCTTATGCTCTCCTACAGTTCGTGATATTTGAATACCCGATGGTAGACCAAAAACAAGTTGGTCAACCGACTCGCGACGTCATCCCCAACGTCTTCTGTTTTCTGTCATATCAGCGATGATCGATTAGCGCGACGACTCACTTGAATGCCGAACAAAGTGCACCCGAGGCGGGCATCGTGATGGCCGGCGACAACTGGACGTAGGCGACAAGCGACGAGACGAACAGGCCGTTCTGTTTGAAGTACGACCACTTGGCACAGAACGATCCGATGACCGGGAAGTTGGCGGCAAACGCGAATCCTTGAAGGAAGCGCACCGCCAGGAAGTAGTAGAAGCCCATCTGCAAAGATTCAGAAGTTCATGGCCTGGAGTTTTCTCTTCCCCTAGGTGTCACCTTCAACACGTAATTCGTCAAATCTCCCACCCTACCGGTTTTTTGTCCCTTCTCGAGGTGTCATTAGTTTATCAATTGGTCAAGAATCATATCTCTCTAATGTGTCAAGCACTTTTACACTAGACTGTCTAGTCCTTTCCCCGTCAGGAAGTGCGAACGTACCCTGATCGACAGTGGAACCAGCAGTGTCGAGACGGCCGAAAGGATTCCGAGTCCGGCGAAAACCGTTCGGATGCCGACCATTCCGACGAGTTGTACGATCGGGAAGTTGCCCAGCAACGCGGCAATCGCCACGATCGACATCGCAAGCGAATTTTGCGCTGAAAAGAAGATTGATTGCGTGTTTACTGATAATGATGGAGGTCACGAGACTTACTGCTGGTGAAGTGGGTCTTCCTCGTCACTGTCGCGTTGGAAGCCTCGAACTCGGACTCGTCGCTGTCCATGCAGACGACGGCGAAGTTGAAGGCGAGGATGTTGGACCAGATGCTCGTCAGGCACAGCAGGATCAGCACCATGACGACGAAGCGGGTCCGTGTGCCGAACAGGCTGATGTATCGGGTCTGCGCAGTAGCCTGAGTGGGGAATACGGCGTCGGCCATATTTGCTGAAAGATTCTGATAAGTGATAAGGCTGGTGACAAGGAGAACAATGGATTGTTGTAAGAGAACACCCCCGCATAGGAACTGGTTTGGATTGAGGTTGGCCGAGGTTAAAAATGATAAATTCTCTGATATATTCTTTACCCAGAGAACACTGTGGCAATATTTATATACACTCGGAAGACACCCCTCCTCCCCCTTCTCGAAGGGGCGGGCGGTGTCAAAAATGCGAGTGTGGGGGAGACGCAGACGGAAAGAGAAGGAGATGGCAGAGGAGGTACGGTAACGAGTTATTGAACTGATAAGCAAACGGACTGATAACTGTTGTTTGTGTTTTGGTAAAATGGGCTCAAGAGGTGACCTGGAGAACTTCAAACTCTGGTACGGAACAGTTGGAGAGGTGGGCTAGAAATAGAGAAAAGTGGACCGTGGGAATCAAATTTTTGAGTTGGTTTCAGCTATTTTTGGAAATTTGCGGTCAAAGTTCAAGTAGCTCCAATAGAGCTGTAGCCAAATCTCGCATGTGTGCTTCATTGATAACTTCCACCTTATCAGTGATGTCAGCAACTCACGCTGCCTGTGAGGAAGAGGTCAACCTGTTATTCGTTTCCGGTGGCATATATTTTTTGAGATGACTAATTGAACCTGAATTTTAGTGGAAAGGGTGAAAGTTCAATGGAGCGCGATTGCTTCAGGGAGTGGGGAATGCGCTCTACTAGACAAAATGGAGCTGATTTGAAACCCAGAAAAACAGACGGTTAGCAGTACTGAACTCCAACTTTTTCAGCATAAAGTCCAGTAGAGCACACTTGCAGACTTCACTGAAAGCTAGTCGAAGATCAATCGGAAGTACGAAATTAGACACAATTGAAGGGGGTTTAGTGGATGAGACGATTAGACCTGATCCGATGCGCAGGTGATAAGGCCGTCGGAGATATCAGCACTGTGATTTAGTGATTATGCGTGATTTTCAAAGATTCCTATTTGTATTTATGTATTCAGCATGTTTATTAGAATGACATCATCGCCTCCAAAATAACGATGCCACGTGCCATTGAGTGATCATTGTGATAAGGCGGATTACTGTAGTCTTGTAGTCGATCGGACAAGTACATAAATTCAAATGCACCGCCTCGCGAGTCTTCAAAGAATAGAACCAAAAGAAGGGAAATTTGCATTTCAAATCGGGTTCTCTTCCCCATTTTTAGAGGATTATTTGACCAGAAGGTCAAAAATCTTGAACGCGGTGAATGAAATGTGTCCATTGATCCGAAAACTGGTCAGACCAACTGGATTCCGGATGCATTTTTCATGTCAAAAAGTGAAGTTTCGACACAGAAATTTCCCAAAAAAACGGGTGAAAAACCCGGTTTTCTGACTGTTTTTTGAGGGATTTCGGGGTTGTTTTGATGGAAATGCAAATGCGCTCTATTGAGAAACAGCCTTTATTTAAATAGGTATGTACATTCTGATTGATAATCTCTCTTATCAGTTCTCAACTTCTCCTCCAAATGCCAAGTTTCTGGAGAATCCTAGACGTCCAGACTTTGGAACTCTTGTGCAATTGCAACTGCGCTCCATCGGACACTGCCTGAATGTCAGCATTTCGTAAAGTGTTCGTGTTTTTCACATGCTGATTGAGACAAAGAAGAGATCTTTGAAGGTTATGACACCAAAAGAACATATCAGTAAAGGGACTGATTTATTGCCATTCTACGAGAAGATGGCTGAGATGGCGGAACTTTTGAAGATTGTTGTTTATGATTTGGAGTGATTATGGTTACGGTATGACTGATTGTCATGCAAATTTAGGTCAGGATAGGTCAGGCGGGAATTTGAATTTTTGAATTTCCGGCTCCCGTGTAGATTTACGGGCACTTCTGCAAACCCTTCGTTATCACGTGTCGCCAATCTTTTGATCCTTCTCCCAATCCATTTTAGATGCCTTTTCCGGTTGTGATCAGTGAATTTTATGTCCTGATAGTGATAGTGTGATTCTAAAATAAACACTTTCTGAAGGCCGAGGCGATAAATTTACCTACTCGAACCTTGTGACCGTTTGGAATTTGGAAAAAAAAGAAATTGGAATTCGAGACTAGCCCGCGAATTGTTTTGAGGGGTGCTGGCTGAGCAATTGTGCAAATATGCGAGCGATGTGTGTGAAAAAGTGGAGAAGTGAAACGGTCAAAAGTTAACATTATTTTTGTTATTCCTTTTTTTCCAGCTTCCAAGTCGTTGGTTTTTGTGTTTTTCTCGGCCGATGGTCTAGAGTCATCACCAAACTTCAGGGAAAAACGACAAGAAGATAGACGACAAACGACGACGTCGAAAGTTCGACTCTCGACCGATGGGCTTCTATCAATCATTGGCGACGGTGGTCAGAGGTCTCAAGGCTTCTTGCAATCTGCAAGACGAGATGGAATGTGAAGAAGGTGTCACGAGAGAAGATAAACTTTGGTAAACTATGGACACGACCGGTGACCAAACGGAGAGGAAGGATGTGTGAGGAGGCGAATGGGATCAAAATGTGATATGATTGATGCGGATGTGTCAGTTGGAGGACGATGTTCACGTGAACACGCTTATACGGTTCGGGCCCGATAGTACAGGCCGAAACAGGCCGATCTAGGCCAAGCCGAAAGAAGCTCCAAAGATCTGGGTGGTCGGGGAAACGTGTCACATGATCAAACCGGAGCAAGCAACTGTTTTAACTGCTCATTTTGCACTTTTTGTTAAAAACCATGTTTTCAGAAAGCACGTGCCTCTGTTGATTTACGGAGGAGTTTAGGAGGAAGCTCGTAAATTTACACAGAGCTCCGTAAATCGACATGAACCTGGCTCCAAGGGTGTAGGTTAAAGGTTCCAGCCTTCAAAACCGTTCTGAACCCCTAACGACAGTAATGCTTGAGTCTCGTAAATCTCCATTTTATTTCTGCTCCTGTGAGTCTACAGTATCCTTCTACAATCTACTATCAATCGTGAAATCCGTGCTGAAAATCTACCCAAGCTTCTGTGGATCTACCGTAAAACCTCTATTAGAAGGGTACCCAATAGTTTGACTTTGAGTTTTTTCTCTCAAAAACTACGAGAATTATCAAAAAGTTGTCAACTGCAAAGTTGTAGTTCTAATCTTCGTCTACAACTTCGCAGTTGACAACTTTTTGGTAACTCTTCTAGTTTTTAAGATAGAGAAGCTCAAAGTCAAACTATTGGGTGCCCTTCTAATAGAGGTTTCACGGTACACTGTATTTCAGCTGTACAGTGCAAGAAAATGTGCTTGCTGAAAATCTGTGAACCAATCTGAAACTGAAAATGAGCCATTCAAACAAGGAAGCATCATGCTCCATTCATTCTCTCCCCCAAAACACAAAACTCTTTATTCATTCATTCATTCCCCTACCTTCTCCTTCTTCTCCGTTTCTCCAATTTCAATTCGCTCCCATTCTCCCGACGATCGAAGCTCCATTACCTGAAATAGCACACTGATAACACAATTGACCGTCGAAAATAGCACATATCAGTATCACCCCACGAATTGTACTGATAACACAATGTGCTCCATGAACCCGGCATTATACGCGAAAATGACCAAAAATAGCGTCAAGCATTTCTATTTTTGTCGAGAAAAACGGTTTGATAAGCGGTTGGCTGGTGCTTGGCGCTGGTTTGTGTGACCTAAAAATAGCCCGTCTTCTTCTTCTACTCGGTTTTCTTTTTCTTCTTCTTTGTACGTCTTGTCTGGGGGTAAACTGACCACTTGATGATAATGGAAAGGGATCGGAGCGGCGGGATACGGTAAAGGGGTTCCGACGGACAACAGATGAACTTCCGTCGTCATCAGATCGGAGATTATCGATATGGTCGAAGAGAGGGGCAAAAATAAACACGAAATGGACAAAAATGAGATGAAGAAGAAGAAGACGGATAGGAGACATTTCCATGACAAAAAATGATAGTGATCTGATGGAAGAGATAATGACCGAGATGGGCTTTTTATGGGGGATCAGGGGGGGGGGGTACGGTAGGTAGAGGAAATGGGGGAAAGAGCTCGTGAATCTACAGTGAAGTAAAAAATGGAAAGTCTTTGGGAATCTACACTGATTTGTTTCAAGGGTAGCCTGGAATGGAGCTTACACTAAGGATTACGGTAGCAAGCCTAGAATGGGTCTCGAAGCGAAATGATTTTTGAATCTTTGAGTATTTTTACACCCATCTGACACCTGACCCTTTATTATGAAAACATGCCGAAGATTCAGAATCCAACAAAACATTCGAAAAGTTGTTGATTGGTTTGGCACTGATCCAAGGACATTTTTATCAAATGTTTATCATTTTTTATCAATTTTGCTTCACAGGGTCCGTTCCAAACTGATTTCTTGACCAATCGCCGAATGCTTCACCTACAGTAATCCTTTTTCTCTCTCAAGTGATAATGATAATGATATTGGTTACCAAAATGGTTCTCGAAAAAACAAACAGTTTGTTTATCAAATCAGTCATTCTACAGTACCCTCGCGTTGTGATATGATAATTTGATAATCTGCAAGACTCACCACGACTTGTTGATCCTTGGACATTGCCAACTCGGTATCTGGAATCTGGAATCTGGAATGGGAATGAGGGAATGAAAAAGAGAGTGACAGATCGAGTGATAGCCTCGGAATGAGGAAAAGAGGCGGTCGGAATAGTCAATGGACCGGGAGGCCAGTCGGAAGTTCGTCGATGACTTCGTGACGTTTTTGGGGCAGTTGAAAGACCGAAGTTGAGTGGGGAAAGACCAGGAGAGAGAGTGTGGGAGTGGGAGAGGCGCAGACAGAACGGATAGAGATACGGTAGCTGGAGGCGAATTCCGAAGTTTATGCCCCTGTTTACGAGTGGAAACCGGTGGAGGTTCCACTGTCTTGGAAACCGACGGTCTTGTGATCTAGGGGGAAGGATTTCGATGAAGGTATATTCTCGGTGAGACCCAATTTTTTGAATTGTATGTTAGGAAGGCTCTATTTTTGATCTAGCAGAGCTCTAAAAGAAGAGATGTCATGCGCTTGCCAGCGAGAAATCAACAATATAGACTATTGAGAGGTCCAGGCGCGGACTGAATTTGAAATTTCACGTCATCTATTCTAGTCTGGGTCATCTGGAGTTAGTAAGGCTGTGAACAATGCCACTGACTGACCGAGATGTTCGAAGCTTGAAATCTGATGAAGTACAAAAAGAAGAGTGCGATTCTGAAGACTTTGGATTCGGGATCGCTGGGAAAGAGAGACTATTGATGGTTTTGGAACTGGACAAAGGGCACTTCATGAAGCTTCACAAGTTGGACCTACTTATCGCTGACCGAAGTTCAAAGCAAATCTGATTATCGGGTCTGAAAGCCAAGCGAAAATTGAAATGAGCCCAACTTATCACTCGAGAAGACACTAACCAGACAATTAAATTTGACGATCACAAACCGCTCTAAATTTAGCCCGCCATGGGCTATTTTCGGACTGTCGGAGAATGATGAAATGGCGAAATTTTATGAGGCGGGTGCAGGAGACAAACTTTGAGCAAGTTCTAGTGAAGATGACAAAGTTTGGGCGAGACTCACATGTGACATGTAAATTTTATAAAAACAAGAGTTTTTGTCAGCAGTCAATGAAAGTCGTGTGTGATAAGTCACGATCCACAACAAAACTGGTATCCAGAAGAGGGGGAACTTGTTTTGGTAGGTATTCCGGGAAATTTGAAACAAAAACCGGGGCAGTTATAAATGTGATTTGATCTATTTCCATGTGTACTATTTATGTGATTGTTTCTGTATTTTGTGCCTGAAACGAAGATCAGGGTTGACCTGAATTCGGGGCCCTATTTCGCAATCGGGTTTTTCGAGTAAGACGGATCGGATTACAAAACATTATAAATAGGAAAAAGAGATTTGTCTTGAAGTCTAGAGCAAGGCTTTCGGGCCATTTGGCCAGAGACCTCGTAAATCTACCCGAGCTAACCATCTAAGAATCTGAAACCCACTGATTCTTCCTGTTTCAAGCTTATCCCAAGCGACCTAGAATTCCAAAACAAGTCCCTTCTTGTTGCACCCCATCAGTGCAGTATCTCTGAACCCACCTAGTCTTTCATCTTCAGAAGATCATCCCCACTTCTTCCAACTAATCAACCGGAAGTCTCCTCTGTCTCCACCCTCATTCCGTTTCCAAAAATAGCTCGCAGAAAACTGATAAAATGCCCTCTCTCCCAGCGCCATCATCAGCAACTGCTCTCTGTATGTTGCCTGTCCATTCTGATCGCAGCATCAGAAACAGAACGATGATCGCCCGAGATCGGGTCTCTCGTCGCCACACGCTCTCTTCGTGTTCATCGTTGAACTGCTGACGTCACACGTCGCCTGAACTTCGGATCTTCTCCGCACGACACGACAATCTTTGAAACGCTCTCATTCTATTCGACACGACTACTACTATTCTCGGTTTGGGTCTCGCCACGATCCACTGGATGATTTGTTTTAGCCTGAGCGATGTGTGTTTCCAAAGACTCATCGCTTCTAGTTAAAGCAAATCAATCGGTGTCGAAGTGCATGTTCTGGTGAGTGTTATCAAAAGTGTTTTCAGATTATCAGTTAGCTGAAGGGATTTCCCGAGGGCCGGTGATAATCTTTTATCAGTCGTTTCCACGTTTTCCGTGACCCGTCCCTCTCCATTTCCCCAATCTTCTAATCTCGGATATCGATTGATTATTTCCTTTTTCCACTCATTTCTACTCGATTTTTCACTCACCGAAACACGCTCTGCTGCTGGGCGCCGTCCATTTCAAATGCCCAACGCTTATCGAACAACCGACGAAATTGTGGCTTCGAGGCTCGAGGATGGCAGACAGATGCGTCTTCATCTGCAAGACATGAACCTGTTCGCATCGGGAGCCTTCAGCAACGTCTACCGAGGTGTCGCCCGAACTGAATCCAACCATCAGACGGACGTGGTCATCAAGAAGACGTGGCCACGACACAAAGGATCCCCGGTCGAGGTGAAGATCCTCGGGAAGCTGAACAGACTGAAGCACAAGAACATTGTACGACTCCTGTACAGTTATCAGAAGGAACACGACGGTCCGTCCCTTATCTTTTATCAATTCTTATCAGTACTTTCCAGGCCACATTTGTCTCGCACTGATCTTCGAATACGTGCCTTTGGACCTGCACAAGTATCTGAAAAGCGTCTCGCGGAAAGTCGACATAATCGAAGTGAAGCTGATCACGTGGCAGTTGTTCCGAGGCCAGTCGCATCTTCAAAAAATGGAAATCTGCCACCGCGACATCAAACCGCAGAATCTGCTGTACAACGCCGACTCAGGACTCTTGAAAATCTCCGACTTTGGCTCCTCGTCGTTCCAGACTCCAAAGGCTCCGCAGCCGAGCTACCACGTCACCAGATACTACAGACCGCCAGAGTTGCTTCTCGGATCCAAGTACTACGGGTGTGAGCTCGGTGAGCAGTTGACTGAAGCATTTCGAAAACAATGTTTGGTTTTCAGATATCTGGTCCTGTGGATGTGTCTTCGCAGAGCTGCTGAAAGGAGGAGTGTTCTTTGCTGGAAGGAACACGAACAATCAGCTGGAACTCGTTTTCGACGTGCTCGGAAAACCGACGTCCGAGGATCTGACGGCGATGAAGGTCAGCAGTTCGCCGAAGTACAAGGAGGTCCTGCAGGTGGGCTGTTTCCAGGAGTCCTGATTGTAATAGTTCATTTTCAGAGCTACGAACCGGAGATATCGAAGAAGACAGGCGACTTCCACTACTTGACCAACCAGACGCCGAGCCTTCAGAGGGAGCGCAGGACGGCAGTGTTCAACTCGGAAATCTCTCGGAAGGAAATGGACGAGTCGGTGGACATCCTGCGGCAGGTGCTGCAGTACAACCCGCAGAAGAGACTGTCCGGCACCGACTTCCTTCTGCAACCCTACTTCCTCGAGGTACTGTTGTTTTAATTGCTGAATTGATCCCTTGTTTCAGTTGTTCCACGAGAACACGGTCCGATCGAACGGCAAAAGAATCTCCAGCATATCGATGAACGACTATCATCTGGTCAAGGACGGAGATAAGACTGTGACAAACGAGTCGACCGACGAGAACACGAGGGGATAAAGCTGGGGCATTATGAAACAATCGAATCAATAAACAATGTCGTTTTTGTTTTGAATTTTTATTTCTTTTGGGGAATCGGGTGTGCAAGTAGAAGTAGTTGCTACCTACAAGAGAAAGAATAAGAACACCTTTCCGAGTCATTCTGGTCCGAGATCTATAAGAGATCTCACCTATTTATGACACTCTGCTGGTGTGTCATAACAGGTGATAAGATATCAAAAAAGGAAGAATGAAATAAATGTAAATTTATTGAAAACAGTCTTATCAATTGCAGAAGTGCTCCGTATCGCAAGCCTGTACTTGGCAAACATAGTAAGTGGCGGTCAGGTAGTCCAAGTTTCCCCAGGCGGTCTGAAAACTGTTTCTCTACTGTTTTCAACTCTGTCTTCTGACATTCAGATAAGCACTGCTGAACTGCTGATTCGCCACAACATAACCATTAGAAACTGGCTTCGGATAACCGGGATACCACTTGTTGTATTCTGTTCCGAGCTGAAAAAGAGCTACAGGATCCCAGCAGGTCTCGAAACGAACCGGAAGCTTCTTCTGACCGACAGGCTGCTCCCAGGTCCATGTTCTATTGTTGTTGCTCAATCCGATGGGATAACGGAAATTGCCAGAGTGCCAACCGTTTGCTTGCATGTATCCTGGAAAAAGAGTTCAGAATCGGAGAATCATAGCAATCTTACTGAAAATGAATGTGTGCTTCTCGTCGTCGAACTCATTCGCCAAGTATCCATTTTTTATTCTGCTCTGACAGTTGTCTCTGGCATACTGCCAAACACTGTATCCACTTCCACTAAAGATGCAAACTCCGTACTTTTTTGAAGTGACGTCATCAAAGTCTCTGCGGTATTGAACGATGCGTTCAGCGGTTTTGGGACAGACACAGTTGCCTGAAAAGAGTGACATAGTGATAAGACATGAGGAATCGCATACTCATCAGTGTCGCCTCCGTTATCTCCTTCGTCAACTTGTTTGTGTTCCTTTTGTCGATTAAGCTGTTTCCTGGAGTTGCAAGAGCTGCGATGTTCAGTTGAGTCGTGGAGTTATCAGTACAAGCAACTGTCAGAATGCTGATTCCAGAGTTCTTCAGACGGGTTGCAATCGGAGCAGGGTCGAAATTGCCAGCTACTCTGAAAAAATGAACAATCTGTAGGTACAGATCACTGACAAACTGATAATCCGAAGCAAAGACAATGACCAGTTGGGGATAGTTGGAGCGAACAGTGCCGTTCCTTCCGGACTTCAACACACTTTCCGCCAATGACAAACCACTTGCAATGAACGATTTCTCCGATGTGCTCGTCTGTGCCAAGGAGGACTCAACAATGTTGTAGAAATCAATGAAGGAGTTGGCAGTGTTCAGATCAGCAGTGACTTTCGCGGTTTCCGAATAGGTCACAAATCCGATTCTAGTGCTTCGAGGATCTGTGTAGTTGACTCCAATTCGGGTACCGGAGCCAAAAACGGAAAGCAAGGCGTTAGTGATCTGGGGTATTGAATAGCCTAGGTGATTGGTATTCGACTGATTCCTACCTGCCACAGTCGATCGTTAGTCATTCCCTTCGAGACATCCGCCACGACGACCACATCCAACCACAAGTTTGTCATGTTCTTTCCGCATTCTGGGTCAACGTTTTGGGATAGTGCCACGTGACAGAGGGTCACTAGGCAAAGAAGGAAGTACCAATTCATCAAGAACCTGACTCTTGCAGTTTCAGCCGCCTTATATAAATCAGTTCTCTCCGGTTCATGTCGGTTTCTAGTTTGCATTTGTCCGCAATAGTAACTGATAAGTTATAAGCATTCAAAGATCAAAAGACCATCTGACATCATTTTCCGAGGGAAATACAGTAAAGTTTGAAACCAGATTGAAAAATAGTTCCTAGTTCCTGGAGCATGTTTGTACTTGAAGAAGAAAGATGTAAGAAGTGAGTATGCCAAAACAAAACATACATTATTTAATGAATCTTCTTCCTTTTTACCTTTTATCAATGTTTTTATGACAAGCAAAACAGGATGAATTTATCTTAAATTGGTATAAAAGAGATAGCAGGCTGCAAAACCATCTTCTCCTGGTCTCGGCCAAACTGAAAATGATTCTAAAAACTGCTCTTATTCTTGCTCTCGGATCAATTGGTAAGTCCATGAGTAAACTCTGCTTTACCCCTTCTTTTTTAGCGTGTTGTGCAGCGGAGTACCAAGAGCGTCAATGTGGAAGTGACATGAGAAGGCTTTGGCTGGACATCGCAGTGGTTGTGGACACGTCGAGTGGCATGAGCAAGGGACTTCCGAGTGTAAGAATGGCACAAGTTCTTCGCACACAGACAACCTTCAGATCGCCGCCCACGTCGCTACACTCTTCTCGAAACCTACTATTGGAAACGGTACAGTATCCACTAGAGTCGGATTAATCTCTTACAACAAAGAGGCCGAGATTGTAAGAGTTAAGTAGTGTTTTCAGACGTTCATCCATTTTTTCAGCTTGCCCCCCTGGACCGATTCCAGTCAGCCGATGATCTCGCCGTTGGCTTGTTCGATTTGTTAAAAAAACCGAGCTCTACTGATGCTTCCTACGTGGCAACTGGACTGCTGGCTGCTAACACAATGTTATGGCAAAGCTCTGTGCCCCACCGTAAGCACTACCGGAAAATTGTTATTGTTTATGCTTCCACTTACGAGTGAGTTTCCTCCCTACTGTCGAGATTTCAAAATATGAGTTTCAGAGGACATGGAGACCTTGACCCGGTTCCAATCGCCAACAGACTCAAAAGCGCAGGTGTCACCGTCATAACAGTGGCATTCAATCATCTCGATGATAGGTCTCTTCTCTCAGATTTGGCCAATATTGCTACAAAAAATCATAGCTTTGCAAACACATATGATCTGATCGGATCCATTGAGGAGTCGTTGCTCCAAGGTTCTTTTCGATAAGATTATCGATAAGGTTAAGGCTCAATTTATTTTGTTGCGTTAAACTTTGCTTTTATTCCAGCAAACTGCTTCTGCAGAATGGAATACAAGCAGAATCGCCAGAGCATATCTGATAGAGACTCTTATCGCTATGGAACTTGCTTGAAGATTATGAATGTAGATGCCAACAGGAAGAATGCAAGAAAGTTATGCGAAGAAAACAATAGATATGCGAACCTGGTCTCCGAGTACTCTCTCGTCAAACAACAATTCATGAAGGAGTTTGTGAAGGAAGAGAACAAAAAATACTATATTGGACTCCAGAAAAACGGAAGCATTTGGTACTGGGATCAGCCGGAAGATGCCGAGCCGGTTTCATTGGACTCAAACTACGAAATGTGGATGCCGGGATACCCGAAAAATTCACACACTGCGGTGATTGTAGATGACACCGGAAGATGGAAAACTGTGAATCCAGATGAACGCTACGATGCCATCTGCGAAGTACGGGCTTGTGATACTGACAACTACTGCGACTCTGACCATTGAAAACCTAGCAATTTCTTTTCCAGATGTCTTTCACTTTATTTATTTATTCTCTTAATAAATGCTGCATACTTCATTCAATTCATATCTCATACACACACAATCACATATCAAACTGATAACAGTAGCTATCTTTAGCCACTTCACATACGTAGAACTGCGAGTTCTTCAGCGGATCAGTGTTCAGTCGATCATTAGTAATTCCTTTCGAGACATCCACCACGATGGCCACATCTAGCCACAAATTGGTCATGTTCTTTCCACATAAATATACGTACGTTCTGGGTCGACGTTTCGAGACAGTGCCACGTGAGCCACGGACTGTAAAAGCGTACGCGAAACGTTGCGGTGGGAATAATTGCATGCGCCTTTAATCCCCATTTCCCTGTAAGACCCTCTCGCAGCTAGACAAAGAAGGAATTACTAATTCATCGAGAACTTGAATTTTGCAAATTCAAGGATTCCGCTGTTTTGTATAAATCAGTTCTCTCCGGTTCATGTCGGTTTCTAGTTTGCATTTGTCCGCAATAGTAACTGATAAGTGATAAGCATTCGAAGATCAAAAGACCATCTGACATCATTTTCCGAGGGAAATACAGTGAAGTTTGAAACCGGATTGAAAAATAGTTCCTAGTTCCCGGAGCTTGTTTGCCTTTGAAGATGGCACTGATATCAAGGCGTTGGCTATCAGAAGGAAGATGTAA
This sequence comes from Caenorhabditis becei, assembly GCA_900536315.3. Classification (NCBI taxonomy): domain Eukaryota; kingdom Metazoa; phylum Nematoda; class Chromadorea; order Rhabditida; family Rhabditidae; genus Caenorhabditis; species Caenorhabditis becei. The sequence continues at coordinate 21,373 of LR539063.1, read as the reverse complement.
AAAGTGTGAGTGTGCCATCATAACAAGATTGAAAAAATAACAAAAAACATACATTATTTGATGAATCTTCTTCCTTTTTACAGCTTATCAATATTTTTATGACAAACAAAACAGGATCTGAAATTGGTATAAAACGGCTGGCAGGCTGCCCAAATCATCTTCTCCTGGTCTCGGACCAAACTGAAAATGATTCTAAAAACTGCTCTTGTTCTTGCTCTCGGAGCAATTGGTAAGTGCATCAGTAAACTCTGCTTTACTTCTTCCTTTTCAGCGTTTTGTGCCGCGGAGTACCAAGAGCGTCAATGTGGACGGGACATGAGAAAGCTTTGGCTGGACATAGCAGTGGTTGTGGACACGTCGAGTGGGATGAGCAAGGGACTTCCGAGTGTAAGAAGGGCACAAGTTTTTTCAAACACAGACAACCTTCAGATCGCCGCCAACGTCGCTACGCTCTTCTCAAAACCAACTATTGGAAACGGTACAGTATCCACTAGAGTCGGATTAATCTCTTACAACAAAGAGGCCGAGATTGTAAGGGTTGAGTAGTGCATTGAGACTTTCATTCATTTTTTCAGCTTGCTTCTCTTGACCGATTCCAGTCAGCCGATGATCTCGCCGATGGTTTGTTCGATTCGTTGAAAAAACCGAGCTCTACTGATGCTTCCTACGTGGCAAATGGACTGTTGGCTGCTGAAACAATGTTCAATCAAAACAGTTTGCCTCATCGTATGCACTACCGGAAAGTTGTTATTGTGTATGCTTCCACTTACAAGTGAGTTTCCTTGATTGCCGAGATTTCGAAATATGCGTTTCAGAGGGCATGGAAACCTTGACCCGGTTCCAGTTGCCAAAAGACTCAAAAGCCACGGTGTCACCGTCATAACAGTGGCATTCAATCAACTCGGAGATGGGTCTCTTCTCTCAGCTTTGGCCGACATTGCTACACCAAATCATGGCTTTGCCAACACAAACGGTCTGATCGCATCCATCCAGGAGTCGTTGCTCCAAGGTTTCCTTGTTTTTGAATTACCCTCTCTTTTAACTTGAAACGTTTCCAGCTAACTGCTTCTGCACTACGCAATCCAAGCAGTCTCGTCAGAGCATATCTGATGAATACTCTTATCGCTATGGAACTTGCTTCATGAAGATGAACATACCAGCAGACAGGAAGAATGCAAGAAGAAGATGCGAAACAAGCTATAGATATGCGAACCTGGTCTCCGATTACTCTCTCGTCAGACATCAATTCGTGCAGGAACTCGTGAAGGATGAGGACAAAGTTGGGAAATTCTACATCGGACTCCAGAAAAACGGAGGCACATGGTACTGGGATCAGCCGGGCAACGCCAATCCGCTTCCACTGGACTCGAACTGGAATCAGTGGATGCCAGGATTCCCGAGAGACGGACAAACTGCGGCAATTATCGATAAAAGCGGAAATTGGATGACTGTGGATCCAGATGGAGAGTACGATGCCATCTGCGAAGTACAAGCTTGTGACACGGACAACTTCTGCGACTCGGACAAATAAGAACCGAACAATTTCTTTTCCAAATGTCTTTCAACATTTATTTATTTATCAATCTTCTTAATAAATGCTGCATACTCCATTCAATTCATATCCCATACACACAATCACATATCAACCTGATCACAGTAGTTATCAGTATCGCAAGACGCCACTTCACACACGTAGAACTGCGAATTCTTCAGCGGATCAGTGTTCTGCCATCCGGTCTCGACGGTACTCTTCGGCTGCATGTTCAGTCCGACGGTCAGCGAGGAAGAGGCGAGTGGGTATCCGGGATTCCAGGCGGTCCAGTGCTGAACCTTCTTGAGTGGCTGTCCGACCGGCTGCTCCCAGTACCATTGCCCGTTGGAAAGCGAGAGTCCGATGTGATAGGTGTACGGTTGACGGAAAGCAGTGGTGTTTTGCAGAAGATCTGAAAAACTCGGATGTCGGAGGGAAGCTCCTGGAAGGAAGCTTACCGAGGACATAGTTATGCTTGTTGACATCGTACTCGTTGACCAGATACGCGTTGTTCCACTGGTTACGGCAACTCAGTTTAGCGGCTCTCCAGACGGCTGGGATTACTGTAGGGGTGATGCAGACTCCGAAGCGGTAGGAGTCGGTGTAGGCGTACGAGGAACGGTATTGAGTCCAGCCGTTCGGGCAAAAGCAGTTGACTGGAAAAGTAGGAGTTATTTGGAAGATACTGTATAAACTTACTTTGCAAAAGAGCTCCTTGGACTTCTCCAACTGGGTTCGGGTCAGTGTTGGCGTAGTTGTAGTTCGGGGATCCGATCAGAGCAAGATCCGCCAGAAGAGCCCCGTCGTTGTCTTGATCGAAGGCGACAGTGATGATGGATACTCCGGCAGTCTTGAGACGATCAGCAACTGGCACTGGGTTGAGGTCTCCAGTTCCTTTGTAGGACGAGGCATACACAATGATCACCTTTTTGTAGTGAGTTCTGTTGGAAGTGGCAGTTCCGTCTTGAAGGACTTGTTCGGCGGCTGCGATTCCCTTGGCAAGGTAGGATTCGTCGGTGGAGCTGACAGCGTGAAGGACTGTGAAGATGGAGTCGTAGAGGTCATCCAGGGACTGGTAGACGTCGAGTCCCGCGTTGATCTTGGCGATCGAGTTGTAGGTGACCAGTCCAACTCGAGTGGTTCTGGGCTCTCCGTCCTGGACTCCGATGCGGGTTCCCATGCTGAAGACACTTGCGATGTTCGCAGCGACCTTGGTCAATCCAGCATTTGTCATTCCTTTTGAGGTGTCCACAACAGCCACGACGTCAAGCCACAGGTTTCCGAGGTCTTCTCCACATTGACGATCGACGTATTCTCCTGCTGGCTCTTCAGTTGTCACCACTGGAGCAACCGAGCTGGGGTCTTCATCCGCAAGGATCGGGAGACCATGGATCACTAAAAGAAGAGATTCAGATTCACAAATAATAGTGACCACTTACCAGATGCTGCGAGGAATACAAGAAGGAGAAGCTTCATTGTACCAATTCTTCTCCGAGTTGAGAATGCTGTTCTCTTGCCTCCATCCTTGTCTTTTATACGGCGGCTCCTGACATTTGCGAATTGAGCAGCTCCAATCTACTCCAATAAAACTCTGCGAGATAGCATCATCTTCCTGGAGACTCCCAAAAAAGGAAGAGTTTCGTCAGCGTAAACACACTGATAACTCGCGGATGACATTTGCTGATGAGCGAAGGAACATTTGTGTGGGAGGAAAATGCCGCCATTTCGCAGTTTCTTATCAGTCTGATAATGTCAATCTATTTGTTCTGAAGGGTTGGGTGCTGGTCGCGGTTCGCAATGTGACACGGTTCTGTGGTAAGTCGATTTTGACTGATAGGGAAAGGATTAGGGGAGATTACGGTAGGTAATCGGGTTAGTGCTACGAATTCAAGAATTTTGAGTTACTGTAGAAGGTGACCATACAGAATTCCGTTTGATTACTGTAGTCGTTACTTTTTCGGTGAGAAAATCAGGTGGATTACTGTAGTTAAAAAGTTCATTTCGAAACATTCATTTGGAGAACAGTTGACAGAAGTTTCATATCTTTATGCTTTTGAGATCTCATCCACGTTCATCTTCTCCTTCTCCTAATCATCAAGTGTTTCGCAATAGTTATCCGTATCACACGTGGCCACTTCACACACATAATACTCGGCTGCCCCCATCGGTTCCGTATTCTGCCAGTTCGTCTTCACTTCTTCCCCAATTTGCTTCTGAACATTCATTCCAACTGTCATTTTTGAAGAAACCACCGGGAATCCAGTGTTCCAATTCGTGTATTCCACTCTTTTCAGCGGCTTTCCGACAGGTTGCTCCCAGTACCAAGATCCACTGGAATAGGACAATCCAATGTGGTAAGTGTACGGTTGACGCGTGTTTGTGGTGTTGTGGAACATTTCTGGAAAAGTTAAACGTTGGGAAACGTTTTGCTACTTCCTTTACCAAGAACATAATTATGCTTGTTCTCATCGTATTCATTAGCCAAATACGCGTTGTTCCACTGGTTCCTACAACTCAGTTTCGCAGCTCTCCAGACGGCTGGGAGGGTGTTCAAGGAGAGGCAAGTACCGTAACGGTAAGAGTGATGATCGGAATGGGAGGCTCGCAGTTGAGTCCAGAGGTTCGGGCAGAAACAATTGGCTGGAAAAGAAGTGTCTTACGGTACAGGCGGCGCTTGGTTGAAAGTTGGAGGTTTTCTATTTCTTTTTTTAAAAAATAAGTTGGCCACTTTCCCAACTCACTTTGCAACAACGCCTCCTGAATCTTCCCCACCAACTTCTCATCTTGAATCCCAAAATCATAATTCCTTGTCGCCACCTCCTCCAGCCCTCTGCTAAACGTCCGATCACTCTTCTCATTCACATCTACCGTAACTATCGTCACTCCGTCGGCTTTCAACCTGTCGGCCAGTGGAATTGACGTCAGCACTCTGTAATTACTCGACATTTAGCATGGAAGCATGCACTTTCTTACCCTTCCAGCACCGGCGTGTAAATGATAAACACTTTCTGGTAATTGTCTCGTTCTCCAGTCCTCAACGACTTGTCCAGCACGGCCTCAGCGGTTTCTAATCCTCTGAGAAGTGATGATTCATCGGAGGAACTCAGGTTGAACAAGTGCTCCGAGAGGGAATTATTGAGGTCGACGAATGACTGATAACGGTTCAGGTCAGCGATCTGAATCATAATCTGATTATCAGAAGGTCAATGGAGAACTCACAATCTCAGCATCTTTATTGAACAGTACCACTCCAACTCTTGTAGTTCTTGGTTCATCGGGTCTCGTTCCGATTCTAGTGTCATTGCCGAGCACTTCCAGAATACTCCTAGAGATCTTATCCATGTTGGTCACAGCTCGGGAGTTATCGATAACAAGGACTATGTCAAGCCACAGGTTTCCCAAGTCATCACCGCATTTTCTATCGGAATAGGTTATCGGGGATGGGGTTCCTGGAAACAGAAAACACAAAGGAATTCTCAAAACTATACAAAAACAACTCACCTTGGGTCAGAACAGCAACGGAAAACAGGACGAAAAGCAGCATTTCGAAAGACATTGTGGTTGTTGTTATCAGAAACCCAAACCACCAGCTTTATACCAGGTCAGTTTCCAGAGTGTTAATCAGATAATCACTCGATTAACGTGACTCACTCGCTCAGTTCCCCTGCAATAGTCATAACGAACGTCAGAACTGTCAAAAGAGCCGGAAGAAAAGAAACGAGTGATAAGGGAAACATTCCACACATTCTTCAAACAGTTCATATAAACAAGAAATGTACAAAAACAAATTGGGTCAGGTTGGCTGGGAACTCGGTCTAGTCCTCTTCTCGACAGTAGTTTTCTGTATCACAGGCGGCTATTTCACAGACGTATTGGGCAGTAAAGCTCATCGAATTCACATTGACCCATCCGACAGTTTTGCTGGTTTTGGTGAGTTGCTGATTCATAACTCCAGAAAGTGTCGAAGAGACGAACGGATACCCATCGGTCCACGGAGAGTAGTCTTGCTGGACAACACTCGACATTCCAGGAGGCTGCTCCCAGTTCCACTTCCCATTGCTCAGAGACAATCCAATGTGATAAGCCAGTGGTTGAGCGAATCCTGTGGAGTTCTCCACGACGGAGAGCACGTAGTTGTGCTTGTGGTTTGTGTATTCATTGACCAAGTAGGCGTTCGTTCGGAGGTTTCTGCATGCAATTCGGGCGGTCTTCCAAACAGCAATTGGAGAAGGGATCGGCTGGATGCAGACTCCGTAGCGATGAGAGAAGACGTCGGAGAAGCTGGAACGGTACTGAGTCCAGCCCTCCGGGCAGTAGCAGTTGGCTTGGAGCAAAGCCTTCTGAATCTCCTGGACCAGGGTTCCTGGGGCTGAGGGCTCGATAAAGTGGCTGAATCGGTTTCTGATTTCTTCGAGATCCGCTTCAGAAATTGTGTTTTGTCCGAAAACTGTTGTGATGACAGTGATTCCTTGTTCCCTGAGACGCGTTTCAATCGGACCAGGATCAGGAACACCGTTGATCCGATTCTGTTGTTCGGAAAGATTTGAACAGGTCAACTAAATTTAGAACTCACCAACGTGGAAGCATAGACAATTATGGCTTTCTTGTAATGAGCGCGGTTCGGTTTGGTGATTGCTCCCTGCCAAAAGGCTTCTTCAGCAGCCATGAGACCATTCGAGAGATGAGAGGATTCAGATGAGCTGAATTTGATGTTTGCGACACCATCCAGGAGATCATCGTAACTGTTATATGAATCAAGATCAGCAATCTGAAAATAACCCTTCCATAGAGCTTGAAATCTATAGCTGAATGCTCACAATACTGGGTTCCTCGTTGTACGTGACCAATCCGACCCTAGTCGTCTTTTTGTTCAACAATGAGGTCCCAATTGTAGTTCCCCAGCCGAAAACTTGTGAGATATTGTCCACGACCTGGAGATCTTATTGTACTTCAATTTATCAACTATCACCTACATCATACATTGACTGAGTCATTCCCTTCGAATTATCTATCACAAGCACCACTTCCAGCCACAAATTCAGAATGTCATCGCCGCATTTTCTATCCGTGTATTCCCCGCTTGACGCTACTGAAATAAACTTGATTATCAGTGATAAAACCTATGTGGCCTCACTCACCAATCACTCCAAGAGCAAAAAAGAAGAGCAACTTCGTGAGCATCTCATCGGCAGAAATGAAAAGAAATGGTTGTAGTTCTGTTTATCAACAACTTTTCTAGTGTCATCAGCATTTTATAACACTTGCTCATCCTCCAGTTTCCCTCAATTACTGATAAAAAGAGAAGAAGACCCCCATTCTTGTAATTCCGCGAGGGTGACGCCCTGATTTCGGCGGGGCAATTATCAGAAATCACATTATGATTGAGGCTAGTAAAACAATTCGATCTTATGAAATTGTTGACTGCTTTTATGAGCGGTTTACGTGTTGAACCAAACAATTTTTTTCCAAGTTCTGAAGCTGAGAAGTTGCGTAGACTTTGACCTTTGGTTACAGACTATGGCCAACCAAGAGTTGTAAAGTTCCTTGAACTAGATCGCAAGATACAGCCATTTTGAGAAAAGTAGCCCGAGAAGGGGCAGAAGGTAAGTTGTTTGCCATCATGATCCTCGTCAAGTACCTGAACAGGTGGTTAGATGACCGTGTCATTGGCCATTCGAAAGAGCAATTGCACAATTAATTGAATCTTTATTACGGACATTCATTTATTACATTTATTTCCTTTCGATCATCTGAATGATTGCGTAGTTTCTCGGCAACGCAATCACTCCCGCTTCCTTCAACTTCATCGTCTTCCGATCGAACGGGCACATCAGTTCCCGTCCGTCGGCCATCATCCCAGCACACTCTTCGCACAGCGTGTGCCCGCACTCCAGGATCCTCGGCGTCTTGTCGGGGTTCTCGGAGCTGTACTGCTCGCAGCAGATTTCGCAGCTCGGAGTTGCGAGTCTCTGCTTTGGAGCCTCCTCCATCTTCTCCATCTTCCACTTCATCGCCGTCACCTCCTTCTTCAGGAAGTTCACCTCCTCTTTCTCCATCTTCAACTGCTCCTCTGACGCCTTCAACTGCTCCTCCGACGCCTTCAGCTTCTTCTCCAGCATTGCCTCTCGCTTGGCAAAAATAGCAGCTTGGGTTTGGGACAGACGGACGTTGAAACGGCACCTGTCGGCGTACATTCGGATGATTTCGCCGTTGATGCGGGCGAGTCCGGTGAGCGCATCGGATGACATGGTTAGCGGATTGTTCTGGAAACATATTTGATAGTCGGGGATAAACGGGAAAAGCAAAGAAAGAAAAACGGAGATTGTATTAAAAGCGAAAGTGAGGAATTCACAATCAGTCATGGTCAATCAGACTGACTGACGGATCATGAGGAACTCCTGTTTCTCGGCGACGAAATCGCTGAGACCAGGATAAAAACGAAAAAAAAATCAAAAAAAGCAAAGAACCAAACGAGGAAATGAGCGGTGAGCAGAATGCATCTAATTACAGGCCGATCGACCGTCGCGTTTTGAATCGTCACCATATTGAGCCGTTAACGGAACGCGTTCTCATCAATACAACGGTTTGATTCTGTCGATGTATATTACAGAAGACTACGTATTTACAATCGGAGGGAATATAAAAATCAATAAATCATGTACAAAACTCTAGACAATTATGCGAAACTTGTTCATCGAAGTGTTGTTGAAGTTGGTCTTGTTGAGGGTGATGGCGAGACGGGACTTTGAGCGAGTCTTCGTAGTGTTGAACGTGATGCTTTCGAAGCTGTCGGACTGGGACGATTTTGTGGGATCGACGGAGAGATTCAGTATCTTGGAGGGGTATTCAATTTTTCGTCACTTTTTTGTTGATCTGTTGATCTGCCATCTGTCAATCTACAAGGTTCACATAACGCGAGATTCAAATATGACATGTTTCTCTTATCAGCTGAACTTCTGACGGAATCGATTTTGGCGCCTAGCAGACTGTCTCTTGGGAATACAGTGTCATTGATGCAGTAGTTTGAATAGCAGATGTCAATCATTTCATTTTCAATTCAACAAGTAAACAAGGTACATTTATTGCTTATTGACCTTTGCCAAACTGTCCTCTCCTACATTGTCACAATAGTTATCCGTATCACAAGAAGCCACCTCGCAGACATACGTCGCTCCTGTCGACTTTTTCACATTCTGCCATCCAGTTGCAATGTCAGGAGTTGACTGTTGGTTGAGAACTGCTGTCAGAGTAGAGTCGACGATCGGATACGACGGGTTCCATGGTGAGTAGTCCCGCTGTTGGATGATTGCCACATTGGCCGGTTGCTCCCAGTTCCACTTGCCATTGGTCAATGACAATCCAATGAAGTAAGTGTATGGCTGGTTGAAGCCGGTGGTGTTTTGCACGACGGACAGGATGTAGTTGTGCTTGTCGGCGGTGAATTCAGAGGCAAGGAACGAGTTGGGCCATCGGCCTCGGCAACTCATTCTAGCTCCGGCCCAGATTGACTCGATGCCGACAGGCTGGATGCAGACTCCGTAGCGGTAGGAGTAGACGTCGCCGAAGGAGGATCGGTATTGAGTCCAATCGTTCGGGCAGAAGCAGTTGGCCTGCATCAAGGCTATCTGGATCTCTCCGATCAGGCTTCCGACGTCCGTGTTGGCAAAGTTGTCGTGAGGAGTTCCGATCTTCGAGAGATCTGCGAGAAGAGCTCCGTCTCCGTTCTGGTTGTAAGCCACTGTGATGATGGTGGCTCCAGAGGCCTTGAGTCGATCAGCAACAGGTACAGGATTCAAATCTCCAGTTCCTCTGAACTCAAAATGATTGTTGGAATGGGTAGAGATTGACCTACTTGTAAGTGGAAGCATAAACGATCACAACTTTCTGATAATGAGTGCGGTTTGTCATCTTTCCTTGCTCGAAGACTTGCTCAGCGGCCGCAAGTCCATTGGCGACGTAAGATTCATCAGAAGAGCTGACTTGACCCAAATCCGCAAAAACACCGTCGAAAAGTTCATCGTCTGATTGGTATTTGTTGAGGTCAGCGTTCTAGAACATCAACCGTTATGAGTTACAGAAGCTATGAAAACTCACAATGTTAGCCTGCGCGTTGTATGTCACTAGTCCAACTCTGGTCGTCCGTGGGTCTGGCCTCACTCCGATTGTAGTTCCATCACCGAACACTCCAACGATATCTCCAGCAACCTGGAATTCCCACTGTCATTCTTCAGTTTTCAAACGATCCCCAACAGAGATAATTCCATTAGAAGTCATTCCTTTCGAGTTGTCGACAACGATGACAACATCCAACCACAAGTTGCTCAGGTCTTCTCCGCATTTTCTATCCACGTAGGAGATCGGAGCAGGCGAAGATTGTGCATTTGACAGAGCTGGAATGGGTTGATTGGTTAAGAGTGAGCAACACAACACAGTTTAACTCACAAATTGCTCCGAGTGCCAGCAAACAGAAAAGTGTCGAAGTCATGTCGGTGCATGCAAGACGGACTGGTCTTATCGTCGTATTTATACTAACTCTGTGCCAAATGAGTTGAAGACCCGATAAGAAGTGAAGAAGAGACTAGAGAGTTCTCCCAATTTCGAATTGCCAACGCCCAGTTTCCGGTGCTCAGACTATCAGAAATCACAGTAGCACCACACCCAATAATTGATGAAATCGTGTCCCGTGGGTGTGTTATCAGTCTTCCGCACCCTCTACTCAGCATAAGTTTCAGTTTGTGTTGGCGCCAGATTGGAGAGTAAACACTACTGATAAGGGGAAGAAGAGTCGAGGAAAGCGGGGTTCGGGGAAGGGTAATCCGTGGTTGATAGTGTCGGAGAATGTGCGCGAGGGAGGAAGCAGACTAGAGACAAGACACGGAAGAGGGGAAAGTACTTTGCAATAGGGTCTTGAGTTCTGAAATTTGGAAGTTTGAGTCTCTAAACAAATCTTGGATCTCTCCCTCATCATGAAACCTAATTGTAAATCTTAAATCTTGAATCTCTACTGCACCTTATTCAGTCCGCGTGCACTTCCCAGCCGTGCTTTCCGAATTCCCGATTCGCTGATAAGAGCACGCAAAGATCATACGTAACACTCTCTCTGTTTTCCCTTTGACACTGAACTTTACAACTAGTAATAAAAATGTTTATTAGCTACGAAAGATTCGAGTTCACAACTGATACAAATGAGGGATCTTCCTCTCGAGTTCTCTTTCTTGAGCTCTGCGTTGGAATGCCATGTACTGATCAATGTAGACGGTGAGGAGCACTATGACCAGGACCACGTAGGCATAGATGGTTCGATCTGGTTGTGAAAGAAGGATTGGATTGCTCTCGGAGTTTCAAGTTACCAACGAAATAGAGCATGTGAATGAAGGTGGTCATGTAGATGGCGAACCAAACCGGTGGGTTGAACACTGCCAGGGGCATGGATCCGATCATGAGGATCAGGAACAGCCAGGAGTATTCTGAATTCTAAGTTCTACATATGAGATTCTAGATTCTCACCGCTATTTCCTGCATGTTTCGTTGGGCTGAACCAACTGAGAAAAACTTGAAAAACTGAGGAGAGAAGGACTAAAAGGAAGTAGTGAACGTTCTTTTTGAAGATTGAGTTGAGCTCTGGTAAGGTGTCTGGGTACATTATTCTGAAATCATGTGTTATTGATTTTTGAGAGAAAGATAGAGAGACGCAGAATGTGAAGGTTTTATCGGTGATGAATTCCGTACACGAGCACTGGAAACAGCACATGAATCAAAGTGATAAGAAACACTTTCCATTTGAACGTAGACATAGAAATAAAGAAATGTATCGTATTTTTAGGATGTGTTGGGAATTGATACGTTCAGGCTGAAGTTCTACATTTGTATTTTGATAAGGGAAGATGATAGTGGGCAAACAGAAAGACTTTATGGGCAAGCTTTTCACAGGGAAAAACAGTCACTCCCTAGCCAATCGAAGCATGGAAGGGTGATGGTGTAGTTGGTGCCGCGGGGTATGAGTCCATGTTGGATGACGGCGGAATCGAGAGAACAGTCTGGTGAGGATGAAGAATCCGATGAGGAGGATGGAGAGATGAGCATTGTTTCGAATGGCGGTGAGCAGGTCAAGGTGAAAAGCTTTGGGAAGCCATGAAGTTGGCCATTGATCAGATGTCTGTAATGGTTTCTAGCAACTTGCTCACATGTCCAATTCTCACAGTATGGTCTTGATTATAAATCACCAGTCTCTTCGGCTTATCGCGAAGAACCGTATTGGTCATTCCTTTTGCAGTTTCCACCACTGCCATCACTTCCAGCCACAGCTCACTCGGATCCTCCAAGATACTCTCCTGGTCAGTGAGTCCTGTCTGCCCTCCTGAACTGTCCACTATGACCACAACATCCGCCCACAAGTCCTCTTGGATTCTCTGTGCATTCTCATACGCTAAACTTTTATGAATTAAGAGTGAGCAATTCCCAACTTACCAACTGCTCCGAGAGCCAATAAACAGAAGAGACTCCGCGTCATTGGGGCGAACTGACGTGTCTTATCATTTTTTTTTGTGCAAGTTAGCATGAGAGTAATGAAACACCAATATGTACAAAGTTTATCAAAATGTTCAACAATCCAATATCATTTTATAATTCTTCCTGGACTCCTTCAATTCATGGCTATAAATACAGACAAACATGGTTCCCATGGCAAAAAGAGATGTGAAGTAGAACTCTGGAACTTATCACTTTATCATGGCTCTTTTCTCTAATCACCATTGGAATACAAGGCATGCGTGAGCAATGTCATGTGAATGGAAAACCAAATTGGTGGATTCAGAAATGCCAAGGGGATTGTCAGGACGCACACGTCATGAATATAACATCATTTTGGACCACACCCATATGACTAATGTTTTCCTTCGGTAGTAGCATAGTTGTCGGTTTGATGGCAAATGGATGGTGCTTTCGGCGAATGGAAATCGAGCAATGTACCGACCAGTAGAGTCTCGTTGTACCGTGTCGTTGAAGTGCTTCATAGCAGCTGCTGCAGCTGGTGTCTCTTCCATTTCGGTGATTCCGACTGTCTCCAGTTTCCAAAAACGAGCAAGAGCTGTATGTAGTTGAGCTAGATCCTCTTGATACCGAGCTGCTAGGATGCCAGGTTCAAGTTTGGAGAGTACTGGTTGGGTAAGTAGGTAGTCTTGGATGAAGGTACTGTCGATGGAAGGGAGAGGAGACTTCTGTTGACATGAGGATTCTCGTCCAGAGAGCATCCGTCCAAGATCGGTTTCGTGGAGAGTTAATCCGTTGTCCAATCGGGTGGTTTTGGTGTTTCCAAGTAGGATAGACATCACATCTCCACCAATCAGGATATCGGGTTCAACTGGATCACGGATAATGTCCAAAGCCTCATTTTGGACCACACCCATATGACTAATGTTTTCCTTCAGCCGACTTTAATCTTGTATGTTTCTTTATTATGTTTATCTTCTCAAATCCTATATATTGCCTCATTTTAATCATAAATAAATCTCTGACTATAGAAAGACCCCTTCTTCTATTCGTCAATTGGCGACCACCATACCAAGCCTACGAAACTCTGCTCCCCATTCCCCCTTTTACCCGTATTGTCTTCCCCGTATTTCTATTATTCGTCCCCGTCTGTATTCTCCAGTAATCATCCTCGTCTGTATTCTGTCATATTCAAACCAGCCACGTCTCAGCCGTCTCAGCCATGAGCGGAGCAATCAGGACTCAAATTGGCACACAGAAAGCCAAGCTCAAGGAGCTCATCCGCAAGGCACGTCTGCATTCACAAACCATCACTGAATACAACAACGAAGACCTGTTATCGTATATCAATGATGGAATCGAACTACACCGCCGAATCCAGAAGACTGCAGCCTAGAACCACTTCCAGCCACAAATTTAAAATGTCGTCGCCGCATTTTCTATCCGTGTATTCTGCGCTTGACGCTACTGGAACGAACTTGATTATCAGTGATAAAACCTATGTGACCTCACTCACCAAACACTGCAAGAGCAAAAAAGAAGAGCAACTTCGTGAGCATCTCATCGGCCGAAATGAAAAGAAATGGTTGTAGTTCTGTTTATCAACAACTTTTCTAGTGTGATCAGCATTTTATAACACTTGCTCATCCTCCAATTTCCCTGAATTACTGATAAAAAGTGAAGAAGACCCCCATTCTTGTAATTCCGCGAGGGTGACGCCCTGATTTCTGCGGGGCACTTATCAGAAATCACAATGTAAACGGGGCTAGTAAAACAATTCAATCTTATGAAATTGTTGCCTGCTTTTATGAGCGCGATGAGCGGTTTACGTGCTGAACTCAACAGTTTTTTCAAGTTCTAAAGCTGAGAAGCTTCGTAGACTTTGACCCTTTGTTAGAGAGATTTGAAAGCATATGGGAGTTAACCAATAATCTCCTGAACTAAAAGGCTCGAGGAGTCTAGGGTTGTACAGCGTATGCGGTAAATAGCCCGAGAACGAGCAGAGTGGGAACTTAAGATGTAAGGGAGGGAGAATTCGCAAGGTTCAAATAAGAGATGATTTCTCTTATCAGCTGAACTTCTGACGAAATTGATGTCAGCGCCGAGCAGACTGTCTTTTCAGGATTCAGTGTCATTGATGTAGTAGTTCAGTAGATGTCAATCATTTTATTTCGAATTCAATAAGTAAACAAGGTACATTTATTGCTTATTGACCTTTGCCAAACTGTCCTCTCCTACATTGTCACAATAGTTATCCGTATCACAAGAAGCCACTTCGCAGACATAAGTCGCTCCTGTCGACTTTTTCACATTCTGCCATCCAGTTGCAATGTCAGGAGTTGACTGTTGGTTGAGAACTGCTGTCAGAGTAGAGTCGACGATCGGATACGACGGGTTCCATGGTGAGTAGTAACGCTGTTGGATGGTTGCCTGATTGGCCGGCTGCTCCCAGTTCCATTTGCCATTGGTCAGTGACAATCCGATGAAATATGTGTACGGCTGGTTGAAGCCGGTGGTGTTTTGCACGACGGACAGGATGTAATTGTGCTTGTCAGCGGTGAATTCAGAGGCAAGGAACGAGTTGGGCCATCGGCCTCGGCAACTCATTCTAGCTCCAGCCCAGATTGATTCGATACCGACGGGCTGGATGCAGACTCCGTATCGGTAGGAGTAGACGTCACCGAAGGAGGATCGGTATTGAGTCCAGTCGTTCGGGCAGAAGCAGTTGGCCTGCATCAAGGCGATCTGGATCTCTCCGATCAGGCTTCCGACGTCCGTGTTGGCAAAGTTGTCGTGAGGAGTTCCGATCTTCGAGAGATCTGCGAGAAGAGCTCCGTCTCCATTCTGGTTGTAAGCCACCGTGATGATGGTGGCTCCAGAGGCCTTGAGTCGATCAGCAACAGGTACAGGATTCAAATCTCCGGTTCCCCTGAATTCAAAATGATTTTTGGAATGGGTGGAGGGTGACCTACTTGTAAGTGGATGCGTAAACGATCACAACCTTTTGATAATGAGTGCGGTTTGTCATCTTTCCTTGCTCGAAGACTTGCTCAGCTGCCGCGAGCCCATTGGCAACGTAAGATTCATCTGAAGAGCTGACTTGACCCAAATCCGCAAAGACACCGTCGAAAAGTTCATCGTCTGATTGGTATTTGTTGAGGTCAGCGTTCTAGAACATCAAACTTTTTTTGGGTTTCAGAAGGGTTGATCAGAAGCCGTGGGAACTCACAATGTTAGCCTGCGCGTTGTATGTGACTAGTCCAACCCTGGTAGTCCGTGGGTCTGGTCTCACTCCGATTGTAGTTCCATCACCGAACACTCCAACGATATCTCCAGCAACCTGAAACTCTCACTGTCATTCTTCAGTTTTCAAACGATTCCCAACAGAGATAATTCCATTAGAAGTCATTCCTTTTGAGTTGTCGACAACGATGACAACATCCAACCACAAGTTGCTCAGGTCTTCTCCGCATTTTCTATCCACGTAAGAGACGGGAGCAGGCGAAGATTGTGCATTAGAAAGAGCTGGAATAGGTTGATTGATTAAGAGTGAGCAACACAGTCTAACTCACAAATTGCTCCGAGTGCCAGCAAACAGAAAAGTGTCGAAGTCATGTCGGTGCATGCAAGACGGACTGCTCTTATCGTCTTATTTATACTAACTCTGTGCCAAATGAGTTGAAGACCCGATAAGAAGTGAAGAAGAGACTAGAGAGTTCTCCCAATTTTGCCAACGCCCAGTTTCCGGTGCTCAGATTATCAGAAATCACAGTAGCACCACACCCAATAATTGATGAAATCGTGTCCCGTGGGTGTGTTATCAGTCTTCCGCACCCTCTACTCAGCATAAGTTTCAGTTTGTGTTGGCGCCAGATTGGAGAGTAAACACTACTGATAAGGGGAAGAAGAGTCGAGGAAAGCGGGGTTCGGGGAAGGGTAATCCGTGGTTGATAGTGTCGGAGAATGTGCGCGAGGGAGGAAGCAGACTAGAGACAAGACACGGAAGAGGGGAAAGTACTTTGCAATAGGGTCTTGAGTTCTGAAATTTGGAAGTTTGAGTCTCTAAACAAATCTTGGATCTCTCCCTCATCATGAAACCTAATTGTAAATCTTAAATCTTGAATCTCTACTGCACCTTATTCAGTCCGCGTGCACTTCCCAGCCGTGCTTTCCGAATTCCCGATTCGCTGATAAGAGCACGCAAAGATCATACGTAACACTCTCTCTGTTTTCCCTTTGACACTGAACTTTACAACTAGTAATAAAAATGTTTATTAGCTACGAAAGATTCGAGTTCACAACTGATACAAATGAGGGATCTTCCTCTCGAGTTCTCTTTCTTGAGCTCTGCGTTGGAATGCCATGTACTGATCAATGTAGACGGTGAGGAGCACTATGACCAGGACCACGTAGGCATAGATGGTTCGATCTGGTTGTGAAAGAAGGATTGGATTGCTCTCGGAGTTTCAAGTTACCAACGAAATAGAGCATGTGAATGAAGGTGGTCATGTAGATGGCGAACCAAACCGGTGGGTTGAACACTGCCAGGGGCATGGATCCGATCATGAGGATCAGGAACAGCCAGGAGTATTCTGAATTCTAAGTTCTACATATGAGATTCTAGATTCTCACCGCTATTTCCTGCATGTTTCGTTGGGCTGAACCAACTGAGAAAAACTTGAAAAACTGAGGAGAGAAGGACTAAAAGGAAGTAGTGAACGTTCTTTTTGAAGATTGAGTTGAGCTCTGGTAAGGTGTCTGGGTACATTATTCTGAAATCATGTGTTATTGATTTTTGAGAGAAAGATAGAGAGACGCAGAATGTGAAGGTTTTATCGGTGATGAATTCCGTACACGAGCACTGGAAACAGCACATGAATCAAAGTGATAAGAAACACTTTCCATTTGAACGTAGACATAGAAATAAAGAAATGTATCGTATTTTTAGGATGTGTTGGGAATTGATACGTTCAGGCTGAAGTTCTACATTTGTATTTTGATAAGGGAAGATGATAGTGGGCAAACAGAAAGACTTTATGGGCAAGCTTTTCACAGGGAAAAACAGTCACTCCCTAGCCAATCGAAGCATGGAAGGGTGATGGTGTAGTTGGTGCCGCGGGGTATGAGTCCATGTTGGATGACGGCGGAATCGAGAGAACAGTCTGGTGAGGATGAAGAATCCGATGAGGAGGATGGAGAATCCGATGAGGAGGAATGGAGGCTTTGGCATGACAAAGGTGAACGTGTCGGCATGAGTCGACCATCGAATTCCCAGAATTTTTTGATGTTCTGGGCGTTCCGAGCAAGATTCCAACGTGTCCAACTGGACGGACAGCGTGGGTGAGTTGCAGATGTACTCACGCAGATTCATAGCGGCTTGTTTGAAGATATCCTTGGATTCGTGGTAGAAGGCAAGGCCTTCTTCTTCCGAGTCGACCCCAAAAAAGACATTATCGACGTATGCGTTCCGTCGTATGTTGTGACAAATTGGTGTACCAATTGACTGGAGGTGGGCGGCTACGACGGCGTTAAGGAGGAATGGGCTGGATTTCAGTCCGAAGGGCACCCTCTTGAAGCGGTAGCACGCGATATCCGTCGGGTCTCCCGTAATGGACCACAAGAATCTGGTGTAGTCTCGATCTTCGATGTGGAGTCCGATTTGAAGGAAGGCCTTTTCGATGTCACTGG
This sequence comes from Caenorhabditis becei, assembly GCA_900536315.3. Lineage (NCBI taxonomy): Eukaryota > Metazoa > Nematoda > Chromadorea > Rhabditida > Rhabditidae > Caenorhabditis > Caenorhabditis becei. Next base: position 3,666 of record LR539063.1, on the reverse strand, counting down.
AGATCAGAATGGCAGGTTGGCGTGCTCTGATCAGAATGCCGGGTAGTTGAGGAAGGAGTGCTGGGCCGGTATGCAGCAACGAGTTGATGGATGGAGTGTTCCCAGATGACTTGGCGCTCCCATCGTAGACAATTCGAACACTTGTCGTTGTTGACTCCTTTATCACAGGATGGTGGGGCAGATAGAACGCTTTTTCTCCATCTTGAACTGATTCATCCGGTACGAGTTCAATGAAGTCACGTTTCAGCTGGTCTTTCAGTATGTCGTTGTACTTCTCGAGGAGTTGTGGATCCTTTCTGAGGCGTTGGAGCGTGGAGAGGAGTCGGTAGTAGCATAGTTGTCGGTTTGATGGCAAATGGACGGTGCTTTCGGCGAATGGAAATCGAGCAATGTACCGACCAGTAGAGTCTCGTTGTACCGTGTCGTTGAAGTGCTTCATAGCAGCTGCTGCAGCTGGTGTCTCTTCCATTTCGGTGATTCCGACTGTCTCCAGTTTCCAAAAACGAGCAAGAGCTGTATGTAGTTGAGCTAGATCCTCTTGATACCGAGCTGCTAGGATGCCAGGTTCAAGTTTGGAGAGTACTGGTTGGGTAAGTAGGTAGTCTTGGATGAAGGTACTGTCGATGGAAGGGAGAGGAGACTTCTGTTGACATGAGGATTCTCGTCCAGAGAGCATCCGTCCAAGATCGGTTTCGTGGAGAGTTAATCCGTTGTCCAATCGGGTGGTTTTGGTGTTTCCAAGTAGGATAGACATCACATCTCCACCAATCAGGATATCGGGTTCAACTGGATCACGGATAATGTCCAAAGCCTCATTTTGGACCACACCCATATGACTAATGTTTTCCTTCAGCCGACTTTAATCTTGTATGTTTCTTTATTATGTTTATCTTCTCAAATCCTATATATTGCCTCATTTTAATCATAAATAAATCTCTGACTATAGAAAGACCCCTTCTTCTATTCGTCAATTGGCGACCACCATACCAAGCCTACGAAACTCTGCTCCCCATTCCCCCTTTTACCCGTATTGTCTTCCCCGTATTTCTATTATTCGTCCCCGTCTGTATTCTCCAGTAATCATCCTCGTCTGTATTCTGTCATATTCAAACCAGCCACGTCTCAGCCGTCTCAGCCATGAGCGGAGCAATCAGGACTCAAATTGGCACACAGAAAGCCAAGCTCAAGGAGCTCATCCGCAAGGCACGTCTGCATTCACAAACCATCACTGAATACAACAACGAAGACCTGTTATCGTATATCAATGATGGAATCGAACTACACCGCCGAATCCAGAAGACTGCAGCCAAGCTGAAAACGCTCGACCACCAATGGGCACATCTCCTTCAGCTAGATCCCAAAGAAGCTCACAACAAGAACACATACATCACAGAATACGGTGACTGGACACCTATTCTCAAGGAATCGTCCGAAGCCCTCAGCAAACTTCAAGCAGAGCACAAGCAAGCTCTCCAACTCCTTCGCGAACGGGATCCCGACTCCAAAGCAATCAAAGCGATTCCTTCCGTCCTGGAGGACGATCCGACCAGCGAGCCTCAGGTGATTACGGCCAACATCACCATCCCATTGAATCAACTCGGATCCCCAGCGACAGCATCAGCACACCCAGTCTCCACTCCAATCTTCAACACGATCCCACCACCAACGCCCTCAGCACACACTGCTCAGCCAACTTCATCAGTTCCACCCACGATCATGCAATTCCTGGCACCACCTGCATCGCCAGCGACACCAGCATCCATCAGTAGTCTACAGCAGCCTCCGTTCCACCCATCGTCTATTCTGCCAAAATCGACTCCCAACTTGCTGGAATCACTCAGCCAGACCATGGGTCCAGCACCTTCCTCGTCAGTTGCACACAACTCGGTCACGTTATCAATGGACGACTACCAGACACTCCTGCAGACTTATCGACAAACCGTCACTCATCAGGCCAGCAACAGTCTTCCTGCATTTGGTTCCGTACCACAATCGACCTTCCGACCGTCTCTTCTTCCACGTCGCGAACTTCCCAAATTTGACGGATCCCGCATCCAGTACAAACCATTCATGGATCGCTTCCACGCACTAGTGGGATGTTCACCCGACATTCCGGATCGAGAGAAACTGGAATACCTCCAACAATCATTGGTCGGAGACGCTGCCGTTTTCCTCTCAACAATCCCAGCAACTGATGAAAACTACGCATATGCACTCCACATGATGCATCTGCAATTCGGAGGCACCCTGGAACTCCAACATGCTCTTCAAACCAAATTGATGGACCTGCCTCCCATCAAAGACAACACCGATCCCCAAGTCCTCCAATCGTTTTTCTTCAACGCCTGCTCACTGGTGACTCAACTCCAACAATCCGGTCTTGAGGTCAACAATGCACATGTCGCACTCACGTTGGAAAGGAAGCTGCCCGAGTATGTCCTCACCCAGATTTACGAATCCTTGACGGACTTCTCCACGCCATTGGACACCAACGGACTGCTCCACAAAGTGCACGAAATTGTCCGGAAAAACATGAGGGTCAAAGAACTACGAGGCATCACGTCGACACCGGCTGCACAGATTGGACTCCATCATCACACAACAACAATGAGTGCTCATACCCATCCGAGACATGATCAACGACAGAAACCGAAGCGAGACTGGCGCTGTCCACTACTCTGCAAACACGCCGATTTCCACAATCCGAGCGATTGTCCCGTCTACAGGAATCCCGAGGAAAGATACCACCGCGCCATCGAGCTCAAGCTGTGCATCAATTGTCTCCGCAACAATCATTGGAAAAAGGATTGTCACGTCAAAGGACGCTGTCGTCAATGTAGAAAGCCACATCACACAAGCGTTTGCACTACCAAACCGAGCAACGTCACCATCCCAGCAAATCCGACGACTACCATGACGCCCGCACCACAACCGACTGTACAACGACCACTCAGTCGCTCTCTCGCACCCAGACAGCAGCCCACAACTCCTATGGCCCAGTCATCCCACCGACAAGGATTCAATCCGAAATCCAACTTCTCCCGGAATGTCGATTTTCCCGTCCACGTGCGAACTGTCCACCCTGCACAACAACAACGCAGTTTACCTCACCGCCAATCGCACACACACATGGTCAACAGCACAGCTGCAAACGAAATGGCAACATACGATGAATCATGCAATCAGCTGACTGCCTTGACTCACACCTGCCTTCAAGTTCCCAACACGGAATCATCTTTGGACCAGGAATCGACACCTCTTGCATCCACTACGTCACCAGATCCACATTCCGTAATCATGCTCACGAAGAATGTTCCGGTTCTCAATGCACAAGGACAGCAAGTAATGGCACGAATCTTCTTCGATCAAGGATCCAACACCAGTTACATTCAAGAACGATTCGCCTCCAAGCTTCTCCTCCCTGATTCGGCAACAATCAACATCACAATGGAAACCTTCCCAGCTCAGTTGACCACACGGAACACCACTATCAAGGACATTACCTTTGTCAAACCAACCGGACACGTCACTTTGCCAGTCGTCCAGATCGACAGAATCGCCACTTCCGTCGTTTCTGCCACCCTTTCTGAAGCCGACTACGATTGGATTCAGAAAGGAGAACACCTTTGGACATTATCCGTGATCCAGTTGAACCCGATATCCTGA
>LR539058.1:1088574-1138298 GCA_900536315.3 Caenorhabditis becei | reverse complement strand
CCCAAATAGTTCAACTTCTCATTGAGCTTATCAGCTACTTGCTTTGCCAACATAGCCGCGGACATCTGTGCGGGTGCCACTTCTCCTCCTCTCATAACCGCTTCCGCAGTCAGTTGCGCGGCGTTTTTCTCGACTGGAGCGGGTGCCTGACTGGCTCCTTTCAGGCGGGAATTCAAAAGTTCCGCTGCTTGCAGAGCGTCAGCCTTCCGTTTCTCCGTGTTCTTATCGGATCTCTGGTTTCCAGAAGTCGACGGTCTGTCTCCGGACTGGATCTTTCCATGAACAACACGTCGTTTCGTCTTTATCATGCTGTTCAACTGCTCGTCAAGGTCATCGTCATCGTCACCGCCAGCTTCCATTCCGTGGACCTGGAAAAAATTGGAAAATTAATTTTTTTGTCCTTTTTTTCCGAAAATTCAAAAAATTTTCTATGGATTACTGTAAGTTTGAAAAATCGGAAAATTTCAAAAAAAAAATGTCTGAATGCGAGAAAATTTGGAAAGAAATGAAAATTGAATGGGTCTCACCACGAAAATGGTTTCTGGCTGAAATACGGCTTCTAGACAAAGTTTTTGACACTTTTTCTGATGAAAATGGGTAAATTCCATCATTTCCAACCAAATTCCAGCAATTTCCCCCAATTTTCAATACAAAAACACGAAAATTTGGGTATTTTGACGATTTTTCTCCAAAAACAGCTCATTTTTCACTAAAAATCGGTGGAAACTGCTGAAATTTGGCTGGAAATGTTTGAATTTACCCATTTCCATCAGAAAACGCGTCAAAATCTTGCTCAAAAACCGTTTCTCAGCCAAAAACCATTTTCGTGGCGAGACCCATCACTGGACAGCAATAATATTTTTAAAAATTTTAAAAACAAAAAATTTGGAAACATTTTTCCGCCATACACAATGACCAGAAATCAAAAAAATTCCAATTTGGAAAAATATTGAAACATGAAAAAAAATTAATTTAAATTTTTTTTTGAAAATTTCTGGAAATTTTTTTCTCTATTTTTTTCAGTTAATTTTCAAGTTTGTATAGAAAAAAATAGAAAAATTTTCCAAAAAACAAAAAAAAATTTGAATTGAAAAAGAAAAGTCCATTTTTTTCATATTTTTGGAAATTCGTTTTTCTGGAAATTATTTCGCCATTTTCAAATGGATTTTTGAGTTAGAAAAAAAAGTAAAAATGGGAGAATTTTCCAAAAAAATTTTTTTTTGAATTGAAAAAGAAAAGTCCATAATAACTCGAAATAACTCACCAATCTAGCCATTTTCTTCTTATTCGCATCAGCTTCGGCTTCTCCCTCATCGTACTTGTATCCGCTTCCCGAGAATCCTTTTCCGCCCAGTTTCACCTCTTTTCCCTCCGCTTCCATCTCCTTTTTGAACCTTTCGAACATTGCCTTCAGGTCAGCTGGGGGCTTGCATCCGGCCGTTTCAAATGCTCGACATATCTCTCCGGCCATTTTTTCTTGGTCTGAAAAATAAAATAGGGAATTGAATTTTGGAAGAAAAAAAAGGGAAATATATAATTTTTGCATCTCAAATTTAGAAATTTTGAATTCAAAGATTTGGATTTCAAATTGAAAAAAAAAGAAAAATTAATAATTTTGCAGTTTCAAAAATATTTTTTTCGAAAATCTACAATTTTTCAAAATGATGCCATTCCGAAGTCTAAAACGATAAAAATTGTTACAGTTTCTAGAAATATTGAAAATATGCAGTTTTTGTAAAATTTTGATGTCGCAGAGTTTTTCTGTTGTCCAAACGAAAATTACAGTAAGATTTGCAGTTTTCAGTGATTTTTGACATTTTTTGTGTGAATTTTGGTTAGAAAACATGGAAAACGCATTATTCAAACTGTAAAATAGCCAAAAATCACTGAAAAATGCAAATCTTGCTGAATTTTTCGTTTGAACAAGTGAAAAACATTGAGTCATCAAAAATTTACAAAAATTACATATTTTCAAAATTTTTTGAAACTGTAAGAATTTTTATCGTATTAGACTTCGGAATGTCATCATTTTGAAAAATTGTGAATTTTTGAAAAAATTTTGTTGAAACTGTAAAATTATTTTTTTTTCTAATTTTCTAAAATTACAGTAGCGGTCATAATTATGTGTACCATATTGGAAATCGCTATAACTCGGTTTATTTTCAACCGATTTTGCTCAGCTCTGGACACAACATAGTTAAAGAATGTATAGTCACGCTCCAGTTTTTTGGTGAGGATTCTGCACGATTCAGATGAGGCACGTCATCTGAAAGTTGAAAAATCGAAAAATGAAAAAAACTTTTTTCCTGTAGATTTTTTTCCGGGGGCCAAATAAATTTTTTCATGTGTATTAGGGTCCATAGTGACCCCCCAAGAATTTTTAGAATTTTTGAAAAAGTTTGAAATTTTTAAAAATTCATTTAGTGAAAATGGCCTGAAACTTCAGGTGCCCGTAGCGGCCGAAGGAGTGGCCCGATCGAGCTATAAATTTTTGAGAGTACGTGCTAATATAATCCCAATTGATTTCCCAACCAGTGGTGTCAAAATTCAAAAGTTGATTTTTTCACTTTTCGATAAATTTTCCAAGGGGTCCCTGAAGTGCTGAAAACTCGAAAAATCAACTTTTGAATTTTGACACCACTGGTTGGGGAATCAATTGGGATTATATTAGCACGTACTCTCAAAAATTTATAGCTCTATTGGACCACTCCTTCGGCCGCTACGGGCACCGAAAGTTTCAGGCCATTTTCACTAAATGAATTTTTAAAAATTTCAAACTTTTTCAAAAATTCTAAAAATTCTTGGGGGGTTACTATGGACCCTAATACACATGAAAAAATTTATTTGGCCCCCGGAAAAAAAATCTACAGGAAAAAAGTTTTTTTCATTTTTCGATTTTTCAACTTTCTGATGACGTGCCTCATCTGAATCGTGCAGAATCCTCACCAAAAAACTGGAGCGTGACTATACATCCTTTAACTATGTTGTGTTCAGAGCTGAGCAAAATCGGTTGAAAATGAACCGAGTTATAGCGATTTCAAATATGGTACACATAATTATGACCGCTACTGTATGTAATTTTTCAATTTTTATGTTTTTTAAAATCTGTTTTGAATTTTAGAATGAATTTTCAAATTTAGGAATTTTTATTTTTGATTTTTACTTTTTTAAAAAGAAAACCAATTTGAAAAAAAAACTCACGTTCAGGAAGCACAAAAGTGTAAGCGTATCCCTTTTTTCCGGCTCTTCCAGTTCGACCGACTCGATGAACATAGTCTTCGTAGTGATTCGGACAGTCGTAGTTGACCACAAGAATCAGATTCTTCACATCGAGCCCACGGGCGGCGACAGAGGTGGCGACCTGGAAAAATGAAAGAAATATTGATTGATTTTGGATAAAATGAATAAATTGCACTTCGGTTGCGTTGCTCTGAATGCAAAAAATTCAGAAAAAATTGAAAAATGCCAATTTTGAAACAGCAAAAAAATTAGCATGAAAATAAAATCTATTTTATTTTTGATTATTTTTAAAAAATAAAATTTTTAAAATTTAAAATTTATGAAAATAAATTTCAAAAACGGTAGAATTCACAAAATTTTAATTTTCAGCTGCTTCTAAAAATTGAAAATAATTTTAAAGCTTTTCCAACTTTTTCCTGTTTCAAAAATTCAAAATTTTCTCCATCAATTATTTATGGCTAGTGCTTTCTTGTCACATTCGTGGAAACAAATCAGTAAAATTTGAAGAAATTCAGCAATTTTTTTAAAAGCTTTTCTGATGGTTCTCACTATAAATTGAGCGAATTTCTAATAGAAATTGCAAAATTTTGCAATCAAACACGGTCTCCTCGCGGCGGGAATTCCCACGCCTTGGCGTACTTTCAGTGCAGCTGGCGCATTTCTCGATACTCTCCCGGTCGGCCGCCAATCCCGATTTCACACGATTTACCGGATATTTCCCCGATTTTTGCATATTCAGAGGTTAAATATGCATGAAAAAGCTATAAAAATACCTCAGAGAACAAAAAATGTCAAAAATCATGAAAAATGAGAATCAGCCAAAATTTGTAAATTTAGCGTTTAGCTCTTGGAATCTCTTCAGAATGGAGTCAAAAAGTATTCTACGGGTTGCAGAACACAAATGTCAACGTGGTTAAACCGTTTTCGTAAAAGTTCCCAGTAGAAAACGGCAAAAAACACGAATTTTCACCCATTTTTGAATTTTGTCGATTTTTAAAATTGCTATTTCTAAGCCAATTCTCAATATTTTTTGACGTTTGAGGTCTCAAAATGATCAGAATTGAATTCTTCAAAACTTGTAGGAAGCGGATTTTGCAATTTGGACCTTGTTTTCCGACAATCGCCGAAAAACCGATTTTTCAGTGCTAATTTTCCAGTTGCTATTTCTCTCTCATTTCTGCACTAAAATGGCTCGGCGACCACTCAAAATAAAGGATTCAATTAGCTCTCAAACTTGGCGCAATTAGAATTTTGAATTTCAATCAAAAATGCGGTTTTTTTCCCGAAAAACCATTATTTCAGTACTAATTCTCGATGAAAATCTACTGTTGTGTGCAAGCGCGCTCCACTGGACTTGGCGCATTTCTCTCCGTGAATTCCCGCTGCGAGGAGACCGTGTCAAAAAATATTTTTTTACGTTTCAAAATTTTTGGAAACTTTTTAGAAAACGTATTGACTACATTTATCCTATGGTGACGATTGGAAATTGGATCTCTATAAAAACTGAATTTTCTTTCAAATTTTATTTAGCTTGGAATCTAAAAAATTTGAAGAAATTTGAATTTTCCAAATTTTCTAAAAATTTTAATTTTTCTGTTTCACAAAAATTTCAAAAAATGTCAGAAATATAGCCAATACAATTATGTTTCTCCAATCATTTGAATAAAAAAAATTAAAATTAAATTTTAGAAAAAAAAAATTATAAAAAATCCTGGTTTCCGTAAAATTTTGATTTTTGCTGCATTTTTGAAAATTTTAATTAAAACCTTTTTTTTCAGTTTCAAAAAATTTCCAAACATTTCAGAAATGTATTCAAAACAATGCTCTTCACTTTCATTTTGTTAGAAAAAAATTTCAACTTTTTTTTATTCTCAAAAATTCTGGTTTTTGTAAAACTCGGATTTTTAACGGGATTTTTGAAATTTTCTAAAATAAAAAAAATTCAAAAAATAAAAAAATAAAGGAAATAACTCACCAAAACCTTGATAACTCCCGTCTTGAAGTCGGAGATTGTCGAATCCCTGTCATGTTGATCGATTCCTCCGTGGAGCGGAGCCACAGAAACATATCGATTATTCATCAGCTGCGCCACGATATCATCGGCTTTCTCCTGCTTATCAACGAACAAAATGGACTGTCCCTCCTCGTAATACATTCCCAAGAGTTCCAGAAGCTTCAGGAACTTCTGATGTTCCTCACAGATGACGGCGTTTTGGGTGACGTCCGAGCACACTACCGATTTTCCGCCGACCTGAAAAAAAGAAGAGGATTATCAAGAAAGACTGATAATTGAATTTTAAGATTTTTGAATTAATTTTTAAAAAATGTCTGAAACATGAATTAAAAAAAATAACCTGAACGTTAGATTGACAGATTTTATTTTTCTGAAATTCTAAAAAATAACTTGAAACCGATTTTTAATTTAAAAAATTGTGAATGCCAATAAAATTTTATTATAAATCAGCTAAAAAATGAAATTTCTAAAATTTGAATAATTTTTGAAACATTGAAAAAAAATCCATTCATATTGAAAAAATGAGAATGAATTTCGGAAGACTTGGAAACTTTTCTAAAAATTTGAAACAGTGAAAAATATTTTTTTCAATGTGGAAAATGGACCATTTCGGCTGATTTTTTAATTTTCAATTTTCAAAAAACCTTTTTTTTCTATTTGGAAGAATGGAATACTATGCCTACTATCGCTAATATTTGTAATTTCAACACTAAAACTTGTTTTGAAACACTGGTCAATTGTTCAATATTGCAAATAGAGATTTGAAAATCTTTTTTTTAATTTTGGAACAGTGAAAAATATTTTTTCAAGTGGAAAATTGACTATTCCGGTTTTTTTTTTGATTTTTTAATTTTTATATTTTATTTACCCATCAGATTTCTAAAAATTTAAAAACTAATTTGAAACTGCATTTTTTTTACTTAGGAAAAAAAACTAAATTGATGTTATTGGTAATGGATTGCCAAAAATCTGATCTTTACAAAAATCAAAATTTTTTTGAAATAAAAAAAAAACTATTTTTTGAGAAAACTTGACAAAATAAAATTTTCAAATCAATAAAAATAAAAAAAAAGTTTTTTTTAACAGTCTATTTGTCCATTAATCAAATATTTTTCACAAAATGTTAGATTTAAACTTTTCGAGAAACAGGATTTTTTAAATATTGTTTTTTTCAACTTTGAAAGAACAATTTGATGACAAGAATAAGAATACCTCATTTTTCCTAAATTACCATTTTTTTGAAACAAAAATTCAATTTTGATATTTTCTTCAAATTTCAAAAAAAAAAAACACTAACCAAAATCTCCACGGGCTTCTCGAGTACCTTCCTGGCCAATGCCTCCATATGTCTTGGAAAAGTGGCGGAGAAGAGGACCGTCTGTTTGTCGGGACGGATATTGTTAACGACTTTCATGATCTGCGGCTCAAATCCCTTGTCGAACATCCGATCGGCTTCGTCGAGAACCAGGTACGTCACACGTCGCAGATTTGTCACTTTTCCTGCAAAAATGGAAATTTGAAAAATTGGAAATCATAGGGAAAAATGGGAAACAACGCTACAGATATAGGGAATAGGTTAGAAAATGACACAGTAATGGTGATAAAATTACTAAAAATTTTTGGAAAATTTTGAAACAGAAAATTTTTAAAAAATTGAATTTTTTGTTTTTCTAATTCAACTGATTTTGTCAATTTTCTTTTTCTTTTGGTTTTCCTGAAAAAAAAAATACTTGAAAAACGGTTATTGATTATAGGGAATAGGTTAGAAAATGACACAGTAATGGTGATAAAATCGAAACTTTTTTTCTGAAAATTTTGAAACAGAACATTTCAAAAAATTCAAATTTTATTTTTTTTTAATTTTATTTGATTTCATCAAATTTCTTTTTCTTTTTGGTTCTTCTGGAAAAAAAAAATGAAAAATGGGACATTATGGGAAAAATGGGAAACAACTCTACAGATGATGATGTAGTGATGGTGACGAAATTACACAATTTTTTTGAAAAATTTTTGAAGCTGAAAATTAAAAAAAAATTTAATTTTAATTTTATCTGATTTTATCAAATTTTTTGTGCGGTTTTTTTTTTAGGAAAATGAGATAATTTGTCAATTTATCAAAAGATCTACCGAAATAATTGTAACCAAAACACTAATTTTTTCTGGAAACATTTTGAAACAGAAAAATTTTTAAAAATCTTTTCAATGTTCAACTTCTACATTTTTTATTATTGAAATTTTTTATTTTCAAATTTGGTGAATCTTTCGGTTTGACTTTGACATTTTTGAAATTCTTTGTAACTTTTCGCAGTTTTGAGATTTTTCCAAAAAAAAAAGAGAAGCTAAAAAATGTTTTCTGTTTCAAAAAATAAGAATTATCATTTTTACTTTAGGAAAATGATAGGGTAGACATCGTCAATATAAAATTTTTTTCTAATCTCAAAATTTACAATAATCAAAAAATCCAAAAATCCGAAAATCCGAAAAATGTAGTTATTCTCAATTATTCAGTTAAAAAATGCGCGAATTTGAAAAATCTTCTCAATTTCCAATTTTCAAGGTATTTTTCAAAAAGTACAGTTCCCTAAAATTGTAAACACATTTTTACTGGGAAAAAATAGAAATTTGGAAAATTTACCAGAATTGAAAAAAAAATTTTTTAAATCATGTTTCAAAGATTTTTCAATAATTCTCAGCGAAAATCTTTTTTATTCCGCTTTCGTTTTTCTCTTTCAGAAATTCTTCAATTTTTCAATATTGGCTATTCCCCAAAAAATCAAAAAGAAAAAAAATAACCCACCACTATTAGCAGCCAACACATCGATCATTCGTCCCGGAGTGCACACAACAATCTCTGCTCCTCGTTTCAAATCGGCAATTTGTTCGGAAATGGCGACTCCTCCGTAGGTACAAGCCACACGGAGACCCAGAACTCTCGCGAATTTGTTAGCTTCATTGTAGGTCTGCATGGCGAGTTCTCGGGTTGGAGCAAGGATGACGGCTGGAAAAATTGGAAGTGATAATTGATAAAAAAAAAATAGCGAACCGCTATATAATTGGATTTTGGCGGAGATTTGGTAAAAAAATGAGGAAATTTTGAAACAGAAATAAAATAATTTGAATTTTTCTAGTTGAAATTGTTTTAAAGGGGTAGTTCCGCTATTTTTTCATTGCCCAGATTTCTTCAGCATTGGATAGAGCGCAAAAAGTTATGCTAGAGGCTCGTAATGCAAATCGCTCAAAAATGACTTTTAGGGGGAGTTTCAGAGGTCCAAAGTGTCCCCGCGCCGCTCTCCATTGCCCAAAATTACAGGCCCATCCTCATTTCTTCACGTCATCAGCACGGCTTCATTGCCCAAAATCACTCATTTCTGTGCCCTCATTGCCCACGTGAAAAAATAAAATAAAATTCGTTCTTTTTACAGTGCAAATTGGCCGGTTTTCACGTGAAAGAAATGAGGATGGGCCTGTAACTTTGGGCAATGGAGAGCGGCGCGGGGACACTTTGGACCTCTGAAACTCCCCCTAAAAGTCATTTTTGAGCGATTTGCATTACGAGCCACTAGCATAACTTTTTGCGCTCTATCCAATGCTAAAGAAATCTGGACAATGAAAAAAAAGCGGAACTACCCCTTTAATTTCTGGAAAAATTAATGCGAACTGATAAAACGTGTTGGGATTCATTGAAATTTTTTTGTTAGTTTTTATTTTCTTTTGTAATTTTTCTAGGCATTTCAGCTATCCACTGAACATTTTGAAAAATCTAAAAAATTTCAGAAAAAATTGAAACTGAAATTCAAATTTTTTCAAATTCTTGGAAATTTTGGGAAAAATTTGAATTTATGAAATTGAATTTTTTGTAAATAATTAAAAAATTCGAAAAAATGAGAAACACAAAAAGTTGCAAATTTTTCTAAAAATATGTTGATTTTTAAAATTTCATAAAATTGGGGAAAAAAAATGGAGAAAACTAAAAATTTTCAAATTATTTTATAATTACCATTCAGTGAACTGGGGTATTTTTCAAAAAATTTTTTGAATTTTTGAAACAGTTTAAAAAAAAATTAAATTTCTCGAAATACAATTACCAGTGTAATGTTTGAATTCTCACAATTAAAAAAGTTTTGGAATTTTTTTGGAACTGTGAATTTCATTTTTTTTCAATTTTCCAATTTTCTCAAATTCCCCACTCCACTCATCAATGCTATTTTTGAATTCCCACAATTTTAAAAAATTATAAAAATTAAATTTTTTTAATTTTCACTCACCAATAGGACCATCGCCTTCCTCGAGTTCGTCTTGATCCAAAATATGTCTGAACATTGGCAAAAGGAATGCCAGCGTTTTTCCACTTCCAGTCTTGGCAATTCCAATGACATCTCGACCGGACATGATCGAAGGAATCGCTTGGGCCTGGATGGATGTCGGTTTGGCGTAGCCAAATCTGGAAAAATTGGAAAAATTAAGAAAATTGAGAACAAATCATTAAACAGCAATTGGAATTATTGACACATTGATTTTAAAAAGTAAATTAACAAGAAAAATTTGTTTTGAAACAGAAAAAATTATAGAATTTTGAAAAACTTTCAACTTCGAGGAATGGAATAAAAGGAAATTTTCTGAAAAAAAAACTTTTTGAAACAGAAAAAAAAATAAAAGTAAATGTTTTAATTTTAAATTTTAAAAAATCTGGAAAATCCGATTTTTAGGGAAAAAATAAAAATTTAATAAAAAAATTTCAGTTTAAAAAAAACAATTTTTTTAATTGAGAATTTTCTTTTTCAATGCTTGGTCATTGTAAATTTTTCATAAAAATTGAGAAAATTTTGAAAATCATCGTAGAATTTTAGTTTGAACGTTACAAATTTTTTTAAAAATTTCTACTGCTTCAAAAAATCTAATTTTCGGATTTCGAATATTTGTAATCAGTATCTTCTGGAATTACGTTCCTATTTCCTAATTTAATTTTTTTTTGAAGACTGAAAATTAGATTTAGCCCCAAAATTAGCCCAAAAAATTGTAAAATTTTTTTCTCACTGTTTCAATTTCAAATTTTCAAAATTGCAAATTTGAATTTTTCAATTGTAGATTTGTTTAACAGAGTTCTTTTAAAAAAAGCTTGAAAACTAACTTTTTGAGCACATTCATCATTTTCAAGTTGAGTCCACACTGTGCCCACGTCTTGATCGGCTTCGGACAATCGACTCCTTTGACAGTGATATTGTCGAGTTCCTCACGATACGCCTTCACCTCTGCTTTGGTCATTCGCTTGATCTCTTCGGTCTGGAAAGAGGAATTTGGGAATTTTGGTTCTGAACATTGGGTCTCGGCACGAAAATGGTTTCAGGACAAGATTTTGTCACTTTTTCTGTTGGAAACGGGTAAAATTCCGAGAATTCAGACATTTTCAGACAAATTCCAGAAGTTTTCACCGATTTTTTGGGAAAAAACGTCGAAATACCAAAAAATGCATGTTTTTGCACTCAAAATCGGTGGAAACTGCTGGAATTTGGCTAGAAATGTAGGAATTTCCGTCAATTTACCTATTTTCATAATAAAAAGTGTCAAAACCTTGTCCAAAAGCTGAATTTCAGCCAAAGACCTTTTTCGTGGCGAGACCCATCACGGGACATCTATAAATTTATCAAAAATTTGAAGAAAGAAAATTGCGAACCTCTCAGTCAACAATAATGATCAGAAAACAAAAATAATTCAATTTGGAAAAAATTTGAAATTTTGAAAAAAATAATAATTTTTATTTTTTTAATTTTCAAAAATTTATGCTAATTTTCTGGGATGTTCTAAAAAAAATTTTAAGTTTAAAAAAAACGCGGGAAAATTTTAAAATATGAAAAAATAAATTATTTTTAATTTTTATTTTTAAAAATTTATTTTTTTTCCAATTTTAATTTTTTATTATTTTTTTTTCAATTTTTTCCAATTTTTATCAATTTTTTTCTTCAATTTTTTAATTTTTCAAAAAACCCACCTCAATATAAAAGTTCTTCTTAAACTTCCGATAGTACACCTTGTTATGATCCGTCTGCGCCAACATCCTGCCCTTATGACACAACGAAGCGGCCGCAGTCTCGATATCAAAGTCATCAATGACCATATCAGTGTTATCTTCGTTCTCGAGCACTTGTCCCTTCTCCGGAGCCTCCTTCTCCTCCTGGATGATCGTCACGACTCCAGATGACTTCTGTGGCTTCTGTTTCTGAGCGATTCCCTTCATGAAGGCGTCCAACGGATCCTCTTCCTCCTCATCGTCCACTTCCATTTTCACCTCCTGTTTCACCTCTTTTATAGCCCCTCCATTCGTCGAGACGACTTCAGAAGTCACTCCAAACTCGTCTTCATCGTCCTCGTCCTCCAGATTCCACGTCTTCTTCTTCGTCTTGCCATCCGAATCCTCCGTCGCTTGATCCAACTCATCCTTCTTTCGCTTCGCACGCCACAACTCAATCTTTTGACGGTGCCGTTCTGTGACTTTCTCCAGATCCGTCATTTTCATGCCCATCACTTCGTCGCAGTCTGAAAATTGAAAAAAAAATTATTTTTGCTGTTTCAGAAATTTAAATTTTGAATTTTAAAGATCATTTGTCAATGCATCTTTTGCCTGTTGTGCTTACAAATTTTAAATTTAATTTTGAAATAATGTTTTTTAAATGAAAAATTAAATAAGGATTTTTTTCCACATTTCATTGAAATGTTAAATTTCTAGAAATTAAAATTTTGAATAGACTAATTAAATGCAATGCAGTACAAATTTTTGAAAATTTGAAAAATACAAATTTTTTGAAACTGAATTTTTTTTTGTTTTTTTCATTTATTTTATCACTTCAAAAAATTAACAGGAAAATATTTTTTGGTTGAAACTTATTTTGGGAAGATAAAATACAATGCAATATCGAAACTTGGAAATCAAAAATTTTTATGAAATTTTTGAAACTGAAATTTTTTTTTTTTGGAATTTGCAAAAATTGAATTTCATAATTTGACTGTATGGATCATTTTGGAAAATGAGAAATATTGAAATTTGAAATTTTATCGATAACATAGTTTTTTCCAAAATTTTTAATTCAGAAAAAAATTAGGAAATTCAGAGTTTTTAAAAAAATTAAAAAAATTATTTTTTAATGATTTTTTTATAATTTATTCTGAAAATTCTTGTTTTTTTCATATTTCTTTGAATCTCTGAATTTCTAAAAATTATAAATTTTCAATGGGTGAATTAAATGCAATGCAATACCAATTTTCGAACATTTGAAAAAATACAAATTTTTTGAAACTGAAATTTTTTTTTTTTTTTTAATTTTGTCACTTAAAAAATTTAACAGAAATTATTTTTTCGTTGAAATTTGATTTGGGTAGATAAAAAGCAATGCAATATCGAAATTTGACTATCAAAAAATTTTAAGAACTTTTGAAACTGAAAATTTTTTTTTAGTTTCAGAATTTTTTTTTTGGAAATTTGTATGAATTGATTGACAGTATGGATCATTTTGAAAGTGAAAAAAATATGGGAATGGGAAATAGAATCGATAAAACAACTTTTTCAAAATTTTCAGTTCAGAGGAAAAAATAGGGAATCAGAAATTTAAAGTATTCTTTTTAAAAAATTTTTAAATTATTTTAAAATTATTTTTTAATGATTTTTTTCATAATTTAGTCTGAAAAGTCTCGTTTTTTTTTTCAAATACTTCTTTGAATCTCTGAATTTCGAAAAATATAATTTTTAATGGGCGAATTAAATGCAATGCAATACTAATTTTTGAACATTTTGAAAAATACAATTTTTTTGAAACTGAAAATTTTTTTCTGGAATTTTCATTTTTGAAATCCATGTAGTTTTGTTTTTTTTCTTGAATTGGATTTTTAATTTTTAATTTTAATTTGGGTAGATAAAAAGCAATGCAATATTGAAATTTGAAAATCAAAAAAATTGAAGAAATTTTGAAACTGTAAAAAATTGTTTTTTCAATGGTTAAAAAAATTGATTTGGAATATCCAAAAATGTAATTTCAATTCTAACTTTTACAATTAGTTTAAAAAATCAATATTCGGATTTTGACCAAGAAATTTGAATTTTTTAAATCAAACTTTTTCAAATAAATTTTTTTTTATTTAAAAAAAAATATAAAAAATTAGAATTTTAAATGGGCGAATTAAATGCAATGCAATATTGAAATTTTAAAAATTGAGAAATATAAATTTTTTGAAACTGAAATTTTTTTTTTCTGAAAAAATTTTTTTTTTGAAAAATTTTGCAGGAAGGTATTTTTTTTTCGAAATAAATTGTTTTTTTTATCTTTATTTCATGTTGGTAGTGTAAATGCAATGCAATACAAAAATTGAAAAATCCAAAAATTTCGAAATTTTTTGAAACTGTGAAAAAAATTTTTTTTTTGAAAATTCGTGATTTTCAGCTTTTTTTAGTTTTAAATTGATTTATAACTTAATACTCACCATTCTTAGCCTCCTCCATCTCAAAAATAGCCGTCTTGCTCTCCTTCTCCTTCTTTTTCTCAGCTTCCCTCAACAATTTCTCCCTTTCTCGCTCTCGATCCCGTTCCTTCCGCTCATATTCCCTTTCCCGATCCCTCCGACGATCCCTGTCACGGTCACGATGATGTCTTGGCGATCTACTGCGGCTCCGGCTTTTTTTACGGTCACGAGAGCGGGAACGCTTGCGTTTGTGGTCTCTTCCCATGGTGGAGGGCGAGTTTCTGCAATAAAATGGGGGTGAAATAGGTGAAAAAGAAAGAAAAATCAATAAAAATGTGAAAATTGAAGAGAAAATGACAAAAAACAACGAAGAATCGGCGGGAAACCAGCGGAAAAACAATAAAATGCGTATTTTCGAAAATCAAATATTCCCAACGACACTCCGAAATTCCGCATTGCTCCTTGTTTAGCGTTTCTTTCAAAAACGCGCCAACACCTATTTTTGAACCATTTCTCACCATTTTCGCGCATTTCCTCCTATTTCTTTTGGTTTTTCCTCTATTTTCTTGATTTTCCGTAATTATCGATTAATTTCCAGTGTTTCCACCCAAAAAACTCACTAATTTCGTGTGTTTCAACACAGCAAATGAGCGACCGATCGTTTGGAAACGATATCGGCAACACAACGACGATGACCGCCTCGACTGCCGATGATATTACTGAGTGAGTGGGGAAATGATAAGATAACAGCGAGAATTTAAAAATTGTGCTACAAAACAGGAAAAAAGGGGAAAAAGTGATTTTTCATGGAAAACTTGGAATTTTTTGAAATTTTTTGGGATTTTAGAGATTTCTCATGGAAATTTGTAGTTTTTGAATATTTTATAATATTGAGTGCATTAGTTGAACGACAAATCCAAAAATTATCCAGAAAAAACCTTTTTTCTTCAATTTTCCCCATTTTTCCTTGAAATTCCCCATTTTCACTAGGTTTTTGGTACTTTTTCGCTATTTTTCCGCTTCAATCTTTATTTTTTGAATTTCCTATGTAAGTTTTTTTCATTTTCCGCCAATCCTCCACAAAAACCACCGAGATATTGATTTTCTGAGCAAATATGGAGATTTTCTGGGTAACAGCAGGTGCTTTGGGGTGTCACTAATCGGGTAATAGGCTAAGAGCATGTTTTCATTGATTTTTCGGTGAAAAATCATTAGATTTGGGTTTTCTACTGATTTTTAGAAGGTTTTTGTTGAAAAAATGGGAAAATTTTAAAAATTAAAAAAAAAACTGTCCCAAAAAAAAATAATAAATTTTTTTTTCCAAATTTTACCAGTTATCGTTTCTTTTTTTGTGAATTAAAAACAATTTTTATTCGAAATTTATCAATATTGAGCATTTTCTAATTATTGAAAAAAAAAAGTTTGTAAAATTTTTTTTCGGTTTCAAAATTTTCGAAAAATCAGAATTTTGCTATTTCGTGCATTGGAAGTACATTATGTAATCAACATAAAAAATTATGTTTTTTATTGTTAATTTTCGCGGGTTTGAAAATTTAGAATTTTTTTAAAAATTAGAAAAACAATTTTTCGGTTTCAAAAAGTTCGAAAAATCTAAATTTCCCTGTTTTTTTTAATTCGATGAACATTCTCCAAATTTTCTTGGGTCTTTAAATCTGTTCGGATTTAAAAATTTCGAATTCTCAAAAAAATAAGAAAAAAAAATTTATTTTCTTTCAATTAAAAAAAAAGAATAAAAATCATTGCATTTTTCAAAAAATTCCGGAAAATTTTTTCAAAATAAAAATAATTTTCTTCTCTTATTCAAAAAAAATGCTAAAAATATAAAAAATAAAAATTTCAGAAGAAATCTAAAAATTCTGGTTCTTTTCTGAATTTCATATTTTTTTCCGAATTTAAATTTTTTTTCTCTGTTTCAAAATGTTCGAAATTTTGGATTAGTTCAATTTCTCCGATTCGCATATGCTTCGTTTTTTAAAAATCGATTTTTCCATGAAAATCTTATAAATTCCCCCCAAATTCCCCCAGATTTCCCCCGAAAACCGCAGAGAAGTCGGGCAATCGCGCCCCATTGTGATTATTTGAATTGCGGCGGGGGGCGACAAAATATTTCGCCACCATTCCATTTTTCTTCGGTTTTTTCTTCTTTTTCTTTTTTTTCTCTCACTTATTATCGCCTGTTTGCCTTGCAGCGTCTCGCTCGCCAAAAACGAGAAATTGGTCGGTTCGAAGGAGCAACAAATGGAAAAGGCACAAAATGGCAGTGGTTAGTCATGGATTTTATGGATTTCAGTGGAAAAATTATGGGAAATGAAGGGTTTTGGCTGGAAAAGCTTGAAAAATCAATTTTCCATGTAAAAATGATTTTTTTTTGATTTTTTTAGAATTGAAAAAAATTTTAAAACCAAAATCTATCATTTTCTGTCAGCTTTTCCTTTATTTTCAATCAAAATTTTTTTTTATTCAAAAAATCAATTATTTCCGCATTTTCAGTCACCTCCAGACTTCCCAGACCTCTTGCCATCGAAGTTTACACCAAAGTTCATAATAGTGAGTTTTTATCGATTTTTAAGACAATTTTGTTTTACTCATAGTGAAATTCAAGTTGTTTCTGATTTTTTTGGGATTTTTTTTGAAACAAAAAAAAAATTTGCAAAAAAAAAAGAATTTTCGGAAAATATTGAAAAATTGGAAAATATTATTTTTAATTTTTAAAAAATTATTTTGTTTGAAAAATCAATTTTTGAAAATCTAAATTTTTCACTGTTTCAAATTTTTAAAAATAAAATTTCTAAAAAAATTTCGAGTATTGTCGTTCCGCCCGGATTTTTTAAAATTAAAAACTTTTAAATAAATTTTTATTTGTCAAAGCTGTTTCAAAACAATTTTTTAAATACTAAAAAAAAAATTAAAAATAATAAAATTCAGTTCTGTATGAATTTTTAAAAATTCAAATTTTTTTACTGTTTCAAAAATATTCTTTCACATTTTCATTGTTTTTTTTCAAAATCAATGGACATCGTGCTTTCCCAATTTACCAATTCACCAAATTTTTTTTTAATTCCCCATTTTTCTCCTGGTTTTATAATTTTTATTCCATTTTCATCCATTTTTCCCCATTTTCAGGCACCCTGTCAAAAGACGGTCTTTGGGACGAACTCGATGATATTGTCGACGAGAAGTACTACGAAGGAGAGGTTCTTTTGAGCAGTGGCAAGGAATTTGTGGTGGTTTCGAGTGAGAAGAGAGGCGGTCTGACGACTTATACAATGGACGATGGATCCAAAATAGGACATCGAGATTTGAAGTGAGTTTTATAGGGAAATATTAAAATTTTGGGGGAATTAGCTGAAAAAAACCTGAAAAAATGAGAGAAGAATGTTTTTTTTTCACAGTTTCAAAAAAATCTGAAATTTTTTTCATGGGTGTTAAAAATATTATGCAGTTAGATCTACTGTATACATTTTTTTTGAAAAAAAAAATTAAAAATTAAAAATAAATAAATTAAAATCATTTTTAAAATTTATAAAATTATAAAAATAAATCTATTTTTTCAAAAAACCAAAATTAAAAAATTAAACATTAAAAAAAAATCTCCTTCAATTTTTTCAAATGCGCAACACAATTTTTCCGCTTTTCGCTGCGAGACCCGCTTCTGAAAATTTGAAAAATCTGAAAAAATTGAAAAAAATTTTTTTAATCACTGTTTCAAAATTTTTAAAAATTGTTTTTAAAAATTAGAATTTTTGATAAAGACATCAGTAGTGGCACAAAAATCCAGACAAAATTAAAAATTATTTTTCCAGACGCAAAAAGGGCCTATCCGTCGATGAAATCAAGCAAATTGCCACTGAAGACGCCGATTTTATCGATGGAAAGTGGGTCGTTCGTGAAGATCTTCTGAAGGAGTACCCGATACGTGAAACTATCAAATACGCATCGATTTTCTGTGCGAAACCCGCTAAAAAACAGGCTCCGCCCACTTCTGAAGGCGAGGAATCTGGAAAAGACGGCGAAGATGAAGGCGAAGGAGGTGAACGGAACGGAGGACGCAATCCGAGAAGGTCGACTAGGGGAGTTCCGGCGGGAAATATGAAGGCGCAGGATAAACAGAGACAGAAAGAGGCGAAGGAAAAGGAGAAAGCTGAGAAGAAAGAGAAGGAAAAAGAGGAGAAACGAAAGAAGAAGGAGGAGGAAAAGGCACAGAAAGAGGCTGAGAAGGAGAAGAAAAAGGAGGAGAAGGCAAGGAAGAATGGGGTAAGCTGGTTTTTTATAGGAAAAATTGGAGGAAAATTAGGGATATTGTGATATATTTAAAAATTGAAAAATAGGAATTTTCAAAAAGAAAAAATGGATTTTTTTGCCATCTAAATTGCACCGAGCGATTGAAAATTGTGAATTTTAATTTTTGTCTGAGTCATTCGAAAATGGTGAACCAGCAATTAGAAAATGTCCGGAATTTATTTTGTGAAAGTTTTGAAGCTGAATTATAATTTAAAAAATTTTTTTCAATTGGTTTCTTAAAAAGATTATGGAACGACCAGATTAACTTGACTACCCCAAATTCAGACAAAATAAGAAAGAACTTTTAAAAAAATCGAAATTTCGAGATTTTCTGAAAATATTATAATAATTATTTTTATTATTGAATTATCATTTTTCATTGGGAAAGGGTGACAAAATCGTTAATGAGCGACAAACTCTGCTTTGGAAATTCAAAATTTTGTGAAATAGTAAATTTTTTAAAAATCAAGCGACTTGTGCAGTAAAAATTCCTACTTTTTCTGATTTTTCAAAACATTTTTGGAACTGTAATGTGAAATTCCACAAGATCGATTCAATGATTCTGAAAATAAAAAATACAATTTTTGGAATTTTTTGAAAGTGTAAAATGTATTTTCTTATTTTTATTGATAAATTGATAATTTTCTTCTGCAGACGCTCGACAAATTCGTCAAAAAGTCGAATGGCTCGCCGATTGATTCGAAAAATGGAACCGCCGCGTTCTTCTCACCATCGAAATGGGCGGAGCGACGAGTTGGAGCTGGAGTGAAGAAAATGGAGGAGGCGTGGAAGAAGAGGGATCAGGAGGTACAATTTATTGATTTTTTAGTGGAAAAATGGGTCTAGAAATTTTTTTTTGATTTTTAGAATTTTTTTAAAATTAAACAAAAGAACATTTATTTTTTACTAATTTTTGGCCAGTTTTTCGTGATTTTTATAGTGGAAAATTGGGAAAATTAGGTCTAAAATTTTATTTTGAACTTATTAAAATCTTCAAAAATTTTAAAAAATGAAAATAGATTTTTACCAATTTTTAGCCAGTTTTTGGTGATTTTTTTTGTCGAAAATTGGAAAAATTAGGACCAGAAATGTATTCTTGCATTATTTTCAATTTTTTGGAATATTTTAAGCAATCAAACATTGATTTTTCATCAGTTTTTTTTTCAAATCAACGATTTTTGCAGTTTTTACTGATTATTGGCCAGTTTTTCAGTTATTTTTTGTGAAAAATTGGGTCAACAAATTAATTTTTTAATTTTTTGAACTTTTTTCGAATAAAAAAAAAGAAAATCGATTTTTATCAAATTTTATCATTTTTTTGCAATTTTTGCCTTTTTTTTAGCTTTTCAAAACTCTCATTATCCAATTTTTCAGGCCTACCAAGAAGCTTGTGGCTGGTGTGAGAAAAACCTCTCTGGACCTCAACAAAAGTCGATTGAAAATCCTATTTGGAGATTTTCAGTTCAAAAATTGGTTGATAAGACCAAGGATAAGGCGCAAATGTAAGGATTTCAAGAGTTTTATCAAAATGCATGGATTTCTTCCAGGAAAATGCTGAAGAACGATAAAAAGGCCGAATTCAAGGCGGAAATGGCCGAGAAACGAAAGGCGCAATATCAGGAGTTTGAGCCAAAGATCAGAGCTTGGTTCAGTGAGGTGAGACAGTTTTTTATAGAGATTTTCAAAAATATGCGCATGAGACGAAACATTAAAGTTTTCAAGTAATTGTTTTTTGAATTTTAAAATTGAAACTGTAAAAAACAATTTTTTTTAATTTAGAATATAAAAAAAAATTTGTTTCTTTCGATATGGTTGAAATGTAAATTGTTCTGAATTTTGAATTGAAACGTTTAGATTTTCCATGAAACTGAAAGAAAATCTAGGAAATTTAAAATTTTATCACTGGAAATGTGAGAAATCAGTTTTTTTTTTAATTATTAAAAACGACTTGATAGGAATGTTATCAAATTTTAAATTTCCAAAACATTTAGGAAATTTCTGTGAAAAGGGAAAAAAAAATTAAATTCCCAAAATTTCACCTTTTTTATTTTTATTTTTTAAAACTCGAATATTAGTGGCACTGATTCGAAATAATTCTGAAAATGTCTTCTAAAAATATTGGAACTGGATTTTTTCTCAATTTTATTTTTTTTTTCTGCAAATTCCGATTTTTTTTTTCAACTCAAAAAATTAATTACAAGGGAAAGAGAAGCCGGAGTGCTTCTGGAATGTTTTTCAAATTTTATAAAAAAGTTTCGAAACTGTAAAAAATTTTTTTTTGAATGTAGGAGCAACATTTGGCATTTGCAGTGAATTGGAAATATTTTCAGAAATTTATGATCATTTTTTGGAACTTTAAGAAAATTTTGAAACTAGAATTTTTCTCAATTTCAATAACTAATTCCACTTGAACAACAGAAGCCGCAGTGATTTTAGAAATTTTTTCAAATTTTGTAACAATTTTTTGAAACTGTAAAAAATTTGAAATTGGTAATACCAGGGGCCGTCGCAGTGATTTGGGATTAAAAAAAAAAACTTATCAAATTTTTTTGAAACTGCAAAAAAATCCAAAAATACAAAAAAGCTTATAATTTCAGAAATGTTCCCCGTATTTCACTAAAAAAAAACTTTGAAACTATGAAAATTTTGATTTTTACATTTTCAATGTTCCAGGCCATTGCCCAAGACGACTTGCTGCTCACCGGGGACCGTCTCGAACTCGTCGACGCCCAGAAAATCGATTGTGACGAGGAGATGCTCAAGTGTATGGAAATCACCCAGTTCTTCGTTTCGATGCGCAAAATTCTGATATGGAACGAGAACGTGTCGGCTCAGCAGCTCCACGCCGACTTGTACGATGGGGTTCAGGGATTCAGAAGGACGACGTACCCGATGATTGCCAATTTGTTGGAAACGGCGCTTCAGGTGAGAGGAAGTTATAAAAATGAGGAATAATCCAAAAAAATGACGAATTGGAAAATAATCCCTGAATTTTTTAGAAAAATTGAAAATTAATTTTCAAATTATTTTTTGAAGCAATTTTTAATTTCAAAAAACATGGAAAAAGGTTTTTAAAAATATTTGAAAAAAAATACAATCAAAAATAATTTCTGAATTTTTGAATAAATCAAAACTTACGTTTTTCAACTAACGATTAGAATTTTTTAAAATTTGAAATTTCGATTTTTTGAAACTGTAATTTTTTTCAGATAATTTTCTGAAATTCGCAAAATTTTTGAAATTCAATCAGCAAAGTTTGGATTTTTACAAAACATTTATTTTTAAATTTATTTTTCCGTTAAAAAAAAATTATTGAAATGTTCAAAATACTCATAGCCATGCCACGATAATCAGAAATTTTAGAGTTTTCAAAAATTTTGCAAATTTCCTTGAAACAGTAATTTTTCTGAATTTTTGAATTTTTGCCCAAAAATTATCAGGGCTTTTTCGGAAACACAAAAATAATTTTTTTTTTCAAAAATGGAATTCAATTTTATTTGGCGAAAAAAAACATGCCATTAGCAATCAATCTTCCAAAAATGTAAAATAATTTTTTGAAACTGTAAATTTTTCGAAATAGTAATTTTATTTTTGAAATTTTTATATTTTTATGTTGTTAGTTCAGTTTCCATGCAATACTAAAATTCAAAAATCAAAAAATTTAACAATTTTTTGAAACTGCATAATATATATATTTTTTTTTGAATTGAATTTTTTCCCTTCAAAAATACCCATTTTTCCAGGAAAAAGAGCACGAGAAAGCGGCTCACTGCAACGCGCGTCTTTCGGAATTCCCGATAACAGAGAATACGATCTCAGAGCTCGTCAGAGCATTTTTCGTTGGAAAAACTGAAATGAGTTGGAAGGAAAAGGCTAAAAACGGAGGACAAGAACAGGAAATGGAGGAAATGGACTATTCGGAGGAGAAGGAAGAGAAGGAGGAAGACGATGAAAAGGAGGAGGAGAAGATTGATAAGGAAGAAGATAAGGAGCCGGAAGATGATAAGGATGATGATAATGAGGAGCAGGACGACGAGGAGGAAAGGGACAGACTCCGAATCCTGGGACTCTTCTCGGATTCTTGCCATATTTATGAATGGCCAGCTGGAAAGCAGCTCGAGGTTCTGTATGCTATGAAGCAAGTGGTCCACGGCCTTCCGATCATTCGGGAATGGTTCCTGAAGGATGCGAACAGTGATCAGTTGATGGCACTCAAAGTTGAGGCTGGAAAGATTGGCAAGAAGGTGAGCTGCTTTTTTTAGTTTTTTTTTTAAATTTTGGAAATTAAAAAAAATTTTTTTTTGAAGATTTGGGGATTTTTATCTTTTTTTTGAAATCAGTAAAAAATTCAAAATTGATTTTAGTGGCGTTTTTTCTGTACCGTGAACGATTGGAAGTGATTTTTTGCATTTTTGGGAAATTTTGGGATTTTTTTGAAACTGGAACAAATTTTTTTTTAATTTTGAAGTGATGAAGTGATCCATTTTTTCATCAAAAATTTTATTTTTCGTAGTTTTTCTCATAGCTCCAGGTAGTCCACAAGTGAAAGTATTTTTTTTAATTTTTTTCGGAAATTTTGGGATTTTTTGAAGCGGGAAATTTTTTTTGTTGAAGATTTTTATTTTTTTGGAAATTTGAAAATTTTTTTTTCTGTTTCAAAATTTTTGGATTTATTTGAATTTATTTGAAATTTTCATTAGTGGTCTTGCTGTCTCTTTTCCCAAAAAAAAAAAATATTATTTCGAATTTTTTGCTGTAGGAATAAATGAAAAATATAAATATATTGGTTTTCAAAAATTATCAGAATTTTAAAAAAATCTATTAAAAAAATTTTCTGAAAAACAGTCAAGATCCTTTTTTTTAAATTAAAAATCACTATTTTTCGGAATTTTTGAATTCATCTACTATCAATCAAATAGGGCAAGAATCGGAATAGTATTTTTGAATTTTTCAAAGTTTTCAAAATTTTTTGAAACGGAAGGACTCATTTTTCAAGCAGATTTTGACTCTTTCAAAAATTTAGAAATTTTAAAAATTTTATTTCTGTTTCAAACTTTTTAGATTTATCCCAATTTTCTGAAATTTTAGTTAATTTAATGAAAATTTAAAAAAAAGGGATTTTCCAAGTTGGAAAATGATATCATGAATCGATCAATAATGTTCCTCTTCTGTTTTCAGATCGAAAAGTACACCTCTGAGCTGTCGGACCTTCCCCAAATCGAGGAATCCACCGAGGAAATGTCGCGTACCAGATCCCGTGAACTCGAGAAGATAGTCCGTCAGCGTCGTGGTCTCGAACAGCTTCTCGACGAGCTGAAAGACGAGCTGGAAGAGAATCGGGAGCAAGCGGCCCGTGAACGGGACAACTTGGAGAGGATCTTCCGTGTCGTGTCCATCGGATCCGATCGACACTTGAGAAAGTACTACTGGTTCGCGTATAGCTGTGATGCTGGGATTTGGGTTCAGGATGTGAGTTTTCATTTGAGTTATTGATTTTTAAAAATCAATATTTTGGGAATTTGAAGTTGTCTGATGTATTGATTATTTTTTCCAAAAATTAAAATTATTCTTGAATTTTTGAAACTGTGATTATTATTTTTATTTTCGTTAAAATTGCAAAATTGTATTTTTGAAAAAAATCTATTTGGAAAATTTAAATTAATCTGAAAAATTTTAAAATTTGTAATTACTTTATTTTTATTTTCAAAAATTTGGATTTTTTTTATTTCTCTTATTTTTAAAATCAAAATTCAAACTTTTTTGAATAATTCAAATTTTTTAAAACTTTACAATTTTTGAAATGGATGAGTAATTATTTTTGACGATAGCTCCAACAATATGTCTAATTGAAGTGACGATTTTTGGAAATTTTTTCAAAATTTTTTGAAACTGAAAAAAAATTTAATTTTGATTTTTGAAATATTTTTTAATTTTCAAATTTTTATTTAAATTTCTGTGAAATTCCCTAATTTTAAATTCAAATTTGATAAAATTGCAGTGATTTTGTGATACTGGAAAAATTCAAAATTTGGGGAAAAATGAAATTTTTTATTTTTAACAAAATTTCGGAAAACTGAGGAAAAATTCAGTTTTATACATTTTTATATTTTGTGTAATTTGAAAAATTCAAGCAAATTTTAAAACTGGAAAAAAACTTTAGCTAGAGATTTAACTAAAAATTTTAAAATTTGAAAAAAGAAAACTGATTCACTCGCAATGATTGGCCAAAAATACAAAAGTATTGAAATTCCTTTTGAAACTGAAAAAAATCCTAGAAATTCCTATAAATCTCAATACTCTCAATTTTCAGCTCGGAACAACTGCCTACGAGACCTGGGTTCGACAGTGTGCTGATAAATCGGCGATTGACGTGGAGACTGGCGATGATCTACCGGATTACACTGATTTGTGAGTTTTCCGCCAATTTTTATTGATTTTTCTAGATTTCCCTAGAATTTTTGCCTTTTTCTTCCTTTTTTTTATCGATTTTTCACTGATTTTCCCTCATTTTTCAATTTTCCTAATTTCCAGGCCCGTCCCAACTCCATCCAACGGAATTGAGACTTGGTACAAGCTGTCCACTGAAGATGCCATCCGAAAGCTCGAAAATGCGCTCAAAAAGAACGGAAGACGCGAGAAAATGCTGAAAAAGTATCTTGCGAACAACATGGAAGACATACTGGCGAGTATCAAGAAGCCGAAGACCAAGAAGAAGGGAGAAGATGAGAAGGAGGAGGAGCAGGATGTTGATAGGTTAGTTTTTTGTGTTTTTTGGGTATCTTTACTATTACTAATTGAAAACTTCTGTGTGTCTGTCTGTGTGTCTGTCTGTCTGTCCGCGGCTGTTTCTCAGTAACTACTCGACCATTTTCGTCCTTCTTTCGCAGGGAAGTCAGGTCCTATTCGAACTCGGTGCACGAGCATTTTCTAAGGGTTTCCTATTCTGTAAACAGGTCAGGAGCGCAAAATGGGCATTTTAGGCTCTTTTTCCCATGTTCATTTCTAAAACGCTAATGTCGACCACGTTCAATTTTGATTTTCGCGCTTTTCAACGTGAAGGAAACGGAGCCGAAGGCGACGGTTCGCACCGCCGAAGGCGGTAAACCAGGCAGAGGAGACGGCGTGAGCCGTCGCCGACCGCCTGGTTTAAAAATATTTGGAGGTTTTTGGGATTTTTCCTGAATTTTTTGAGCTTGAAAAATGTGATCCACCTGTCAGAAATTTGAAATCTGATTTTTTTCAAGTTCTCTAACTTTTTTGGGAGGTCCTCTGATTTTTCTAGAGTTTTACCAAATTTTTCCCATAATTTTTTAATTTTTCCTGATTTTTCTAAAATTTCCTGTTTTTTTCTCGATTTTCTAAAGCCATGGGAATTTTTCCTAATTTTTTTACAGCCTGAAAAATGTTTTTCAACTGTCAGAAATTTGAAATCTGAATTTTCCCATTTTTAGGAGGCTCTCTGATTTTTCTAGAATTTTCTAGAGTCCTGGGGGTTTTCTACTGATATTTCCAGAGTCTATAGATTTTTTCTTGAATTTTGCTCACATTCCAGAAGGTTTCTGGATTATCTAAAACTTTCAAAAATGTTCCCTTGATTTTCTGGAAATTTCTAGATTTTTTTCTGATTTTTCTAAAATTTCCGGTTTCTTTGCTAGATTCTCTAGGGCTATTTTTGAATTGTTCCAATTTTTAGCTTCAAAATATTCTCCAAAAATTTTGAAATTTATCTGAATTTTTTTCCTGAATTCTCTGAATTTTTCTGAAATTCGAACGATTTTTCAAAGCTACAGTAACCAAAAATTGACCTAATCAAACTTTTTTTACTCAAAAAAATTTCGGAAGTTTCAAAAAAAAAACGCCTGAAATTTTCCTATTTTTTCCAGTTTCACCGGGAAACTAACTCTAATTTTTCCGGGTTTCTGGTGATTTTTTGAGCCCTCTAAACTGAAAATTTTATCCATTTTGATTTTTTTTGCAATCAAAAAAATCTCTGAAAATTTCAGATTTTTAAAAATTTATTTTTCCTTGGTCGTCCACTGTGAAATTGATCTAATTCTAGTTTGCTACTCTTGGACTTTCCACGCTACCGTAATCCACAACTCCATTCCCAAAAAATCCGTTTATTCTATAAAATCAATACAAAAGACGAAAAAGTTTCATTCTATTGGACCTTGCAACAGCCTTTCTTCTTTGACTTCTTCCTCTTATAATTCTTATCAGTCCCTCCACACTTGACAAGTTTCGGCGGTTCCGTGACGACTCGAGGCCCCGATCCAGGCGATTCCGAGACAGTCTTCAGTCTTCTGACTTCAGAAGTCTTCTGAATCTGCTTCGTCGACTTCTGGGACTTCTTCTGAATCTTCTCCAGAGTCTTGACGTCTTCTGAATCCTCCGTCGTCCGGGTGTGGGTCTTGGTCTTGATCTTCTCCGACTTCTTGGACTTCTGAATCTTGGATTCAGAATCCTTCTTCTTTGGCTCCGGCTCCAGAATCTTCTTTGCCTCCACCAATGGGTACCGTACCACTCGACATGTCGCCTTCCCATACTTCTCATCACACTCATCCATTTTCACATACTCTCCGCCCTCTTCCACCTCGATTCCCTCATTAAACGTGGCTTCGTGAGCCTTCTGATGCTCACAATCCATCTCCTCACACGCACAACACATTGCCCTCTTCCCCTTCTTCGCCAGCGGCCGATCCCAAATCAGAATCCGTCCCGCCACTCCAGAATCTTCTTCCGTCGTCGTCGTGTCTCCAGAATCCTCGCACTTTTTCACGTGGAACATTTTGATTTCACGTGACTGGAACGGTCCGATGATCTCAAAGTACTGCGGATTCGCCTGTGTTCCGTAGAGGGCTGGTGGACTGATAAGCTGAAGGCCTTCAGTGATAACCGAGACTCGACGACGACGGGAAGTGCAGTTTCGCAGCTCGAATTCGAGATATCCGCCCTTTTCCATTCTCAGTTTGTCAGGAGTCACGTGTAGACCCGAGATATTGTCGACTAGAGGTTTGAAGCGATCCCTGCAATTTTTTTGGAATTTTTGAAAATATTGATTTTTGAAAGTTTCAAACAATTTTTTCTGGAATTCCGGGATTTTTTTTCTGAATTTTTGAATTTTTCTGATTTTTCCAAATTTTAAAAGATTTTTTTGATGGCTCCACTTTTTTTTTCTAATTTTTGAAAATTCAAAAAAATTCGGATAAAAATTGAAAAATCAAGACAATTCAAAATGTCAAATTTTTGATTTTTAAATTTTTCAAGCAATTTTTCAGAATTTTTTTCCAAATTTTTTAATTTTTCAAAAAATTTGAAGAAATTCAATTTCTTATTTTTTGATGAGTTTTGAATTTTTCCTAATTTTTAGAACAATGTTTTTGATTTTTTCATATTTTTCCGAATTTTCTGGAATTTGAAATTTTGAATATGAATTTTTTTTAATTTTCTGAAAATTCCAGAAAATTACAAAGTAATTCAAAAATTTAGATTTTATTTTTTCTCTTCAAATTTTCATTTTTTTTGCTAAATTCCCTGATTTTTGAATTTTTTCGTTATCAGTGAATTATCAGTGATTTTCCCTAAAATTTTTCACAAACTCACATTTGCTATCCACTGCAAGTGGCCCTTTCGAACCTGTTTTTCAGGAATTTAGGGAAAATTGATGAAAAATGTGGCGAACTGATAAAGGGATAGTGATAAGAATAGTTTTGACCTTTCCACGTGGATGATGATAAATCTGACATTACTGATAAGAAAGTTCACGTGAAAAAAGAGGCTAATTTTAAAAATTCAAATTTATTTATTTAGGAAATCACACAGCACCCCTTCTTTTGCTTCTTGCCCATCATCTTCTTCTTATCAGTAGTGTTCTTATCACCAATCGGCTTGTTCTGACTCGGCGGATTCTGAACCGACGTGGTCTTCTGAATCGACGACATTTGCGACGTCTTCTGAGTCATCTGCGATTTCTGATTCTCGGCTTTCTCAAGTCTCCTTTTCTCCCTGATCTCCTTCATCATCTGCTCATCGACGAATCGTTCTATCTCGATTTTCTGTTCCTCCGGTGTCATTTTCTCCAACTTCTCCATCTCCTCCATCATCTCATCCTCAGGCCGCCGTGGACGTGGTCCCAGTATCACAGTGATTATCAGTGCCTCCCCGTGAACCTTATCAACCTCATCCACCTCCACAAAGTCTGTCGAGTCTCTGCGAATCGTCGGATCCATGGCTGCTTTGTTCCACTCGCACCCTTTGCACCTCTTCACCGTCCCTTTGCAGTCACACGTCTTCACGTATTCATCAGTCAGTTCCCTCTGCCAGACCTGCAGGACTCCGGCTGGTCCACCGTCCGGATCGAATCCATCCCCACCGTCCCAATGGGCCAGCTCCACGTTGAGTTTCTCCTTCGCATTCAGAATCTTGAAGATCTGCATTTGCCCTTCGATCCCGTACTCTGGCTTTGGCTCATTGATATGAAGACTTGACATCACTGATAATCGTTTCGGCTTATCACTCGTATTGATAACTTCGAATTTGAGACGGCTGGCACGGGGAATGATGAGTTCGTCGGGCAGAATTGTGATTCCGGTCAGAAATGCCACATTTCTAGTGTATCTATTCCTGGAATTGATCGAATTGATTAATTTCTTATCAGTGATAACTCACATTTCTCGCGGTGACAAGAACTATCGGAAATTTGTGAGAAGGTCTTTTTTGTTGGGAATGAGCGATTTTTTAGATTTTAGCGTGAAAAATCTAGAATTTTTGATTTTTTTTTCTGTTCCAATTTTTTTTTAGAAAATTGATAAAAATTGAAAATTTACTGATATGTCGAATATCGATAACTTTTCCAAAATTGTCAAAAAAAATTTTTTCTGAATTTATTAGATTTTTTGCGATTTTTCGGATTTTCTGATAACTCATTTATTCACCACAAAAACACAATTTATCAGTTCATATTATCACACAGCACCCTCGCTTGCCCTTCTTTCTCTTATCAATCGGATTCTTCTTGTTATCAGTGCCCTGCTTCTTATCAGTTGGATTCTGAGGCTTCATCGGTTCATTTTTTACGGTTTCTTCCTTGGATTTGGTGATGGTAGATGGAGTTATAGTCTTATCAGTTGTCTTATCAACCAGTTTCTTATCATTTGCTTTCTTATCAGTCGATTTCTTATCAAAGGACTTCTTGTCATCAGGTACAGCCGAACACTTGCTGATTTCCTTCTCGGACTTGATCTTCTGGATATTGCTCTTCTTATCACTCTTCTTGTCATCCTTATCAGTCTCCTTATCAGTTCCCTTATCAGTCTCCTTATCAATTTTGATTCTAATCTGCCGGATCTCCTTGACACCATATTCCGCATCATAGTCCTTTTCCACCACAAATCCATCCTTTCCCCAGGTCACTTCCGGTCCGCTCCAGTGCAGATTCTCCCTGCACAGCTGGCAATCCCTTTCCCCTTCGCACGCATCGTACGATCTTCCCTTCCGCTTGTCGATTACCCGATACCAAATTTCTAACTCTCCAATCACTTCCTTATCAGTCAACCCCTCCTCAGCGCCTTCTTTCAATCGGAACTCGACTTTCCGCACTTCTTGATTCGCCATAAGCATATGCCACTGGGGCTGAGCATCGTATCCGAAATTGTGCTCAGGCATTATCACCTTATCACTCGTCATAGTGATCGAAACCCATGCTTGCCAGTTTGATTTGTTGTGAACAGTAATCGTCAGTTTCGGCTGTTCCGGCGTGATCTCCAGAATCGTCGGCTGGAATTCCACTTTTCCAGATGGTTTTCTCGGTTTTCTCTGCTTTTTCGGCTTGTCCGGATCTTCAGTTTCATCGATCCAACTGTCCTCTGTGTCTGGCTCTTCTTTGACTCTGAATGTCATATATTCCCTCGGAACGCCTCGAAATATTCCAAATATAATACTGCACATTTCTCGGTCTCTTTCGGCAATTTGAGGGTGGAACTTTGGCCGTTTTGGTGGTGGATTCGGTTTGGAAGTCGGCAATCTGAAATTTGAATTTGCAATGGAATTCTAGGCTGGCACAACATTTTTCATCGAAATTGGATCTTTTTTGAAATTTTTGAATTTTGGGTCTCGACACGAAAATTTCGAAATTTTTATTTTTCCAATTTATATCGACATTTTTGAGTTCTGCATGTAATTCTTGGCTGGCACAAAATTTTTGATAAAAATTGGAACATTTTTTGAGAATTTTTGAATTTTGGGTCTCGACACGAAAATTTCTAATTTTTGATTTTTGTTTTTTTTTTCCAATTTTTATGTTAATTTGCGTGCAAAAATAAAAAACTTACCCTGTGGTCATTTTTGCAGAGCTTTCAGCAATGGGTTTTTGAGTAGACGTTTGGGAAAAAAATTGAGAATTAATTTCTCCAATTTCTAGTTTTTGATTACAATTTTGACCTTTTTTTGTTCAAAATTGATTATTTTTCGTGAGATTCACGAGAAAATCTGAATTTTCATTGATTTTCTTATCTCTTATCAGCCCCAAGTTTATCACAACTTTATCCATAAAAAACCACAAAATTGATCTCCTTGTTATCAGTTTCTTATCATTTTCTTTTTTCTAAATCCCCATTTTTTTCAGCCGTGCCTCTACGCCAGTTGACAGTGCTGATGAATCGCAGGAAGGTGACAACGGAGCTGATAAGGCTGACACTGATAACGGAGCAATCAGTAGATTCACTGGCCCGTTCGGATCGCTGAAGACGACGATGAGCGAGTTATTGATTGATTGGCAGCAGTCGGGAATTACAAAAATCGCGGATTTACCGCTTTTCGAGACACGTATGGATGATGCGCAATTGCTGGACGAGATGGTAAGGGGTTATCAGTGATAAGGGCACACCACCAAGAAAACACTGAAAAAATAGGGAAATCTGGGAGATTTTGGGTTTTTTTGAAACTGGAATTTTTTTTTCTTTTTTTTTTTTGAAATTTGGTAAGTTGGAAAATTGAATTTATCACTAATCTTGTCACTGATAAAACATTTATTTCAACAGTGATTTTTTTGAATTTATCAGTGATAAACGAAAAGAGACAGTTATGAAAATACTGAAAATTTTGAAAAATTACGGTATTTTGGGATTTTTGAAACTGTAAAAAATTTTTGAAAATTTTGAAAAATTGAAATTATCAAAAGTCTTATCAGTGATTGAGTTTATTTGTGTATTTCATCTTCCAAGCTTTTCGAATAATGGAAAAAACTGTTGAAAAGTTGAAAATCTAAAATTTGAAATATTTGAAACTGCAAAAGTTTGTGAAAGTTGTGGAAAATTGAAATTATCAAAAGCCTTATCAGTAATGAAATTTATTTTTTATTTTACTTTTTGAATCATTGAAATGTTGAGCAAAACTGCTAAAAAGTTGAAAATTTGAAATTGTAAAAAATTGGAATTGTGTTCATTTTTTTTCACAGAAACAACAATAGAAGTTTGAAATTTATGACTCTTATCATTGATAAGGTTTCATTTGAGAATATGTTCTTACCAAGCGAAAACCGGCAGGAATTACCAAGAAACCTCAAAATCTGAATTTTTGAATTTTGGAAACTGACAATTTTTTTTTAAGTTTCACAATTTTTCCTTTGGAATTTTCCAAATTTTTGATGTCAGTAACAGAATCAATGTTTTTTCTAGTGATAAGAGATATTCACTGATAAGTGATAATTCCCAATTTTTCCAGAAAGTGCTCGTCACCGAACTGGTCTCGTCTGTTCCGAAAGAGGTGCTCATCGAGAAGTTCCCTCAGAACATCGCCATTGCTAAAAGTGAGTTTTCTTGGGATTTGTCAATTAAAAAAATTAAAAAAACGTGTATTTTTCCATCGATTCGCCTACAGAATTGAAAATATATTCAAAATGCTGAAAATTTTAAAATTTTTGAAACGGAATTTTTTTTTTATTTTTAAAAAAATATATCCAATCGATTAGACTTTTATGAAATTATCAACCAGGAGGTTTTTTTTAACGAAAGAAGAAAAGCCTTTTACTGATAATGATAGCTTAAAATTTTTGAATTTAAATTTTTGAAACAGTAAAAAAATAGTAAAGTCAGTCGGCATATGCGAGTGAATATGAATTTTTGATTTTCAAAAAAACATTTTTATGAAACTGTAAAAATTAATTTATCATTTTTTTTTCTTATCACTTTATCACAGGTAGCAATTTGATTTTTTCAAATTAAAATTTTTTTAAGACGCAACCAGAAGGTAAATGTCGGCTTCGCCGCCATTTCCCTTCTGGCGAAGCTTGCCTATGCGCGTCACAATAATAACAGGGACACCTTCTGTGTGTCTGTGAGTCGTTCGTCTTGCAACATTTTTCCAGCATGACCGAATTTATCATTTTCTCGCAGAAGAGCCAGATAGTCTTCCGTCACCGTGAAAGTAGTTTTCACAACGATTAGTTTCCTCTAATAAGGAGAGAGAAGCTGCTAATAATTGGCAGAAACAACCTGATCAATCTCTAACCTCTCGCAAAAAACGTTCGGTCTCCTTTCGTTTTTCCTATTACCTCCTCAGAGCAGACATCGGAATGCTCAACCAAGTTAACCAATTAGGTGAAATTTTGTGTGCGGTACTTTTGGAGACACTCTTTCTGCCGAATTTCTAGGGACCTGCTCTTCAGAAAACATCAAAAACTTCAGGCGTGTTGTGATCCTCCAGCATACTTCATACAAATTCATGTAGACTGTCACACAGTTCAGAAGTACCTCTCCGAAAAGCGACAGTTAGCACCACTCTTTCTTGCAATTGAGAACCCGCCTGAGGTTGAGAAGCCGGTTGAGACGGCGTGTTCTCTCTGTTAAACTTTGGTACTGAAACGCGCCTATCACTAAGCGGACTGGAGCCGTTTTCCTCACTGTAACGCAACTGCGCTTCGCAAGAAAGAAAGAATTCGACTTACGCACCACAGAAATCTACTTGTAAGCATGCCTCCTGCCAACGGCCGACGCCGTCTCCCGCCACATGGCTTTCCGCCTTCGGCGCTTTCTGTTCGCTGACCGCTCCTGATGAGTTACTGATCAGAGGATGTGTTTAGGCTATGCATGGGCATTCAAATGGTACTAATCACGGCTCTTTAGCTTTCGTTTGATTATCAGCTATCACTAATAAGGTTCCCTTTTGACCCAGTGGCCTTATCAGTGCTCCTGATGAGTTACATATTTTCGGAATTCCCAACTTTTCTGACAATGACGCTGATAGGAATTGAATCCGCGTCCTACGTACCTCATTCCCACACACTGCCTACTGTCTCCCTTCTCCGCGAATTGCTCATTTGCTAAACCATTCCAAACGTCACGCCGTCTCTACAGTTTGTTTTCTCCGTCTTTGGCTCTGTCTCGCTTTCTCCCAACATTTATTTTGCACCAAAGCCCCGCGCCTTATGTGTGCCGTACACCTTATTCGTTGCGACACGCGGCTGCGTCCTACCTGTCCGCCAGCCGCCGACGCTGTCCGCGCTATCAAACGTGGGTAATTGAACCGGCCGCCTCAACCACGCCCGCCGACCCAACCCCAGGGTGCAGCCGACATCAATCCAGGCCGTCGACAACCCATTCGCGCGGCAGTTTGCCATTCTGAACCCCAGAATCCTGTTATTCTGAATCAGAAGGCGTCGCGCCAAACAGAATCCTTAGAAAAATGACGTGCACCTTGCGGTACGCATTCCTGACCACCCTGCGAAAGAACGACAAATTTGGTCTTCTAGTTGCTGAGAAACGGCCGCGGACATACAAACTTACGGACAGACACACAGAATTCCTCGTTTAATAATAGTAAAGATAGGTTGGTTTATTGCACCTAAATTTCAACTTTTGATTTTTTGAATTTCATAAAACAGTAAAAATGAGTTTTTTTCTCAATTGATATAATTTTTTAAAAAACCTTCATCTAAAAAAAAAAGGAAATTTGGATCTATGTCGGAACTCGACAGCATTAGCATTATACTTTTGTTTTTTTTAATTTCAAATTTTTATGAAACAGTAAAAATCAATTCTTTGAAAAAAAAATCTTATCACTAATCATCTCTCCCTTCTTCCAGAATGCTTCTCCCACCTGAAAATAGATCGATTCCTGCGTCGCATCAAGGAAGCCACCAATTCGTCATGCCTTCACATGCTGCTCGCCTATTTTGACGCGAGAATCGACTCGAAACGCACTTTGCCAGAGCTGGTGGGTTACTGTACATGAACATTTTCAAATTTGAAAATGTCTAAAAAAAATTTTGTCAGGAAATTGGACGAGGAATGTTTTGAAATTTTTATGAAATTTTTCTAAATTTTTTTAGAAAAAAAATTATCATTTCAGCATTGAGCTAATGTTCAAAAAAAAAAGTTTCTCAATTTTGAATTATTTTTGAAACTGAAAAATTTTGGAATTTAATTTTTTTTTCTTGGAATCTTTTTTTTCATATTTCCAATTTTTTCCATTTTTCCAGCCGTGCTCGGTGTGCCGTTCGAAGCGTGGAACTCAGCGTAAACTGATGTGCAAGCAGTGCACAACCGTCTACCATCACTCGTGCCTCCGCCCAGCCATCAGCCGAGAGCAGTTCGAGGAGGATGGATTCAAGGAGAGGTGGGTGGTTTTTGATTGTAAATTGTTGAACAATTGGCGAAAAATCTACAAAAATTTAGAAAAAAATCTGGTAAAATTTTGGAAAGATTCAGAATTTTTCTGATTTTTTCAATTTTTTTCCAAATTTTTCCTGATTTCTTTGATTTTAGAAAATTTTTCTAAAATCATGGGATATCCAGATATCCAGAAAAAATCAGGAATTTCCCAGATGTTTTTTAGATTTTTTCTAATTTTGAAAAGTTTAAAAAAAATTGAAATCCTGAAAATTTTTTTTGGAACATTGGAAAATTCAATAAAAAATTCTGGAATTTTCCCTGATTTTTCCAGATTTTTCTGAATTATCAAAATTTTTTGAAATTATGGTTTTTTGCGAAAAATTCTAGACTTTTTCTGATTCTCACTAAATTTGATTTTTGGAAATTTTTTTCGATTTTTTCTAGATTTTTATGATTTTTTTAATTTCAATTTTTTCCAGTTGGTGGTGTGCCAAGTGTCGCAAAGAAGAACGTCGTCGTCAACTTGAAGAACAAAAAGCAGCGGCAGCGAAAGATGAGGAAGATATGGATCAAGGAAGTGGAGGAGAACAATCCAGTGATGAAGAAGACGCTTTTGAGGAGGTATGTTTCGAGTTTTTTTCATTTATTTTTATAGACACTAGAATAGAAAAATTGAAATTTTTGAATAATTGGGCAATTTTGAAACAGAGGAATTTTTTGAAAAGAGGGGAAATTTGATAAATTCAGTTTTTGAATTTATTTTTCAAATGAATCTAGATTAAAGAATCAATTGGAAAATGAACAAACATTAGAAAAATTAGGCAATTTTGAAACAGAAAATTTTTATTTTCAAATTTATATTTGGAAAATTTTGATTTTTCATCAGTAAGCTTAATGAAAGTTTTCAAAAATTTTTAAATTTCAAAAAATTGAGAAACGGAATTTTTTTTTAATTTTATAATTTGAAAAAATTGAAATAGTTACATTTTCCTAGACAGTTGATTCTCTAGCATTGATCAATTTTTTGAACAAAAAAAATTTTATGAAAAATTTGAAAAATTGAAAAACAGCAGTTTTTGAATTTTTTTATGATTTACACTTTTTCATTGCACATACAAGCAAAATTAGATTTTCTCAACCATTTCTGAAATTTGAAAAATTTTGAAACTGGAATTTCTGTTTTTTGCATAATTTTGGAATTTTCTGGAATTTGAACTAAAAAACCTTTTTCATCTCTCAAAATTCACTATTTTATTAATTTTGTTTTCCAGGAGAATCCGCGAAGCCGTAACGCGAAACGCAAGGCCAATGTTGCTATGAGAGACGTTTTGGAGTTTGAAGGAGTCCTTCGAAAAGAGCCACACCAAGCTCCGCCCCCACCGAAAAGAGCCAAGAAGGAGCCATTGCCGGTTAGTGATTGTATTGGGGGATTATGTACAAGTGATTGAGAAATTTATGAATTCTGGAGAATTTGGAGGTTTTTTGAAACCGAAAAATTTTAATTTCATTTATTTTTTGGAGAAACATACCATATCGATTAAAAATTATGAAATTCACAGTTTTCCGAAATTTTTCGGAAACTGTAAAAATTTTCAACTTTTTAGAATTTTTTTTTCTGTTTCAAAAGTTTTGAAAATTGCAAATTTTCACGAATGCTTAGTAATTCGGGTAAATAAAAAATGAATTATAAGTATTTTTTAAAAAGATTTTTGCAAAAATCAGTAAAATCAGCCTGCTCATACCAAAATACTGAAAAATTCAAATTTGGATTGATAAAATTATTTTGAAACTGTAAAAAAAATGTTTTAATTTTCCAATTTTCAAAAAACATTTCTGTACAAAAAAATGTTTTTCTGTTTCGAAGAATTTAGAAAATTGAAAATTTTCGAATATATTTTTAGAAAAAAAAGCTTTTTAAAAATAAGAATCAGTCTACACATTACACAATGCCGAAATTTCAAATTTGGATTAATAAAATTGTTCTGAAACTGTAAAAAAAAATTTAATTTCAAAATTTTCAAAATCGAACAGGGCGAATTTTTCTAAACTAAAATTAGCTATTCTTCGAAAATGGGTTCAGTATTCCTTCAATTTAATATTTCCAGGAAGTCCGTGAACTGTTCGACTCGATCGAAAAGGCGAATCCGCGTCTGTACAAAGTGCTTCAACAAGTCCCCACCCAGTCCCGTGCCACCAGAACATCGAATCACGAAGTCCAGTCTCTCGTCGACATTGAGGACAATCTGG
Organism: Caenorhabditis becei; assembly: GCA_900536315.3. Lineage (NCBI taxonomy): Eukaryota > Metazoa > Nematoda > Chromadorea > Rhabditida > Rhabditidae > Caenorhabditis > Caenorhabditis becei. The sequence continues at coordinate 1,101,443 of LR539058.1, read as the reverse complement.
ACGTGTACACGTCTGCGGAACAGCTCAAAGAGCTCCTTCACGCGTTCTTCCACTCGGCTCGTGGCTACATTGAGACTCACAATTCGAGAAAACTCGACGAATTCGACTCGCTCATCTCGGAACTCAATTTCATTTGATTTTTTCGATTTTTCTGTGAAGAATTGGATATTCCCGCGTTTTTCTGGAGTTTTTCTGATTATTTTGAATTTTTTCCTTCTGTTAAAAATTTCAAAAAAAAAATTTTTTTTTGGAAATTTTTTTTTCCATTCATTTTTTCTGTTTCCTATATTATCACCTCCTTATCACCGCTGATATCAATTTCTTTTTCTTTTTTAATTTTTTTCCATTTTTTAATTTTTTCCTCTCACCCACCACGAGTTTTCCCTTGAAATTCTCCCATTTTCTCCCATTTTTCGCCCATTTTCACTCATTTTCCTTGGCGTTTCGCCCCATACTCGAACTCTCATCATTTTGCGTCCCGGAATCACCCTAAAACTCTGATCTGATCTGTAAAATCTCGAAATTTCCCACTTTTCCACTAAATTTGTCTAATTTTCTGTTTTTTGTCGCTAATTTTTCGCTAACTTTGCTATTTTCCTAATTTTTCTCTATTTTTTGCGTAAATAAAGTGTGGAAGTCTGAATTTGCGTTGGATTAGCCGGTTTTCAGCGGAAATCCGCTGAAAATCCGCTGAAAACAACACCAAAACAAAGCATGTTGCAAGCGCGCTCCACTGCGAATCACCGACGAGAGAGTACGCAAAGTGGAGAGACGCCAGACGACGAGAGCACTCGGAATCCGGTTCGTCGCCGTCGCTTTTTAGCGCTTCTTTGTTCGTTTTTCTCCCCTTTTCTTTCCGCTTTTTTTGCTGTTTTTGAGACGATAAAATACGAATTCTCTGGACTTTATTGTGTAATCGCCGCTAAAAATCTGTTTGTGTTGGATTTTTTGAAATTTCTGGGAATTTGACTTTTTTGCGTTTTTTCTGTCATTTAACATATTGAATAGGTTGAAATGTATCAGAATTTGTTGAAAATCGTTCAAAATCCAGGAAAAATTCCGGATTTTCTGCAAAAATTGAAAAAAATCGCTGGAAAACTCAATTTTCCACTATTTTTTGGCATTTTTCTTGATTTTTCTCAATTTTCCTGTGCTTTTCCAGTTTTAATGTTGATTTTCTTGTTTTTAAGCTTAAAATTAACCTGTTTTCATTGTGTTATTACCGGCAAAAATTTGGAAAATTTCTGATTTTCAAAATAAAATTTAAAATTTTTTTTTAGTTTCAATTTTTCTAATTTTAAAAAATTTTCTTGATTTTTGCTATTACAATTCGTACAATTAATTAAATAAATTCAAAAATTCGAAAATTCAAAAATGAACCTCAAAAAACCCTGAAATTCATCAAAAATTGAAAAAAATTGCTAGAAATTCCATTTTTCTACCGATTTTCCTAAATTTCCCTTATTTTTCTTAATTTTTTGGTTTTTAATGCCAAATATGTTCTAGCTCATCGGAATTTTTCAGAAATCCACAAAAATCCCTAAAAAATTCTAGAAAATTTATCAAAAAATTGATAAAAATTGAGGAAAATACCATTTTTCCACTGATTTTCCTAATTTTTCTTTATTTTTCCTATTTTTTTCCTATTTTACTGTGTTTTTCTTGTAATGTTTTTTTTTTCGTATTTTCCAGCTACTCCGGTTACATTATGTCATCACCGCCAAAAATCTGAAAAAATTATGATCAAAAACCTTTTTTTTTTGAGTTTCAATTTCCGAATTTTCAAGATTTCTGCTATTCCCTTTGGAGATTTGTTGAAAAATTGTAAAAATCCTCAAAAATCTAGAAATTCCATCAAAAAACCCTGAAATTCGTCAAAAATTTCAAAAAATTACATTTTTCTATTGACTTTCCATGTTTTTCCTAACTTTTTGCTTATTTTTCTTGATTTTCAATGCCAAATATGTTCTAGTCCTTCAGAATTTCAAAAAAATGACAAAAATCCCCCAAAAATCTAGAAAATTTTTCAAAAATTTCAAAAAATGGATAAAAATGCCATTTTCTACTAATTTCCCTGATTTCCCCTTATTTTTCTTGATTTTCCTGCTATTCAAAAATCAAAATATGTTCTAGCCTATGAGAATTGGGAAAAAAATGACCAAAATCCCCAAAAAATCCAGGAAATTTATCAAAAATTGAGGAAAACTCTATTTTTCCACTGATTTCCCTGATTTTCCTTATTTTTTCCTCCTTTTTCTAAATTTTTCCCCATTTTCCTCTATTTTCCTCCATTTTTCTGTATTTTCCCCTTCTATTTCCCCTATTTTTTTTCAGCATCTCAAAAAATGGAAAAAGACGTTGAGCCATGGGACCGCTTCAGGGACTGGCTCCACTGCATCTGTGTGGTCACCTTCGATCTGGAACTCGGCCAGGCATTGGAGGTACATTTTTGAATTTTTTGAAAATAAATAAAAGTTGATGAATGATCGAAAGAATTAAGAGTAGAAATAATACATTTATTCATAAAAATTGAGAAACTGAAAAAAATTTTTTTTTTCAATTTTTTACATTTTCAAAAAAATTGAAAAATTGATGTTTTCTATTTTTTCCAATCGGACTGCCGATTTTCTTCAAATTTATCAAATTAATAAGCACTGATAAAAATCAGTTAATCTGTCAAAATAATCAATCTATTTTTACCAAAAACCCAAATTTTTCCGTTTCAAAAAAAAAAAAAAAAAACAATTTTTGAATGTATAAAATAAAAATGTGTTCCGGAAAATGCTAAATTTGAAAAAAAAATAAAAATTACAACCCTAATAAAATTATTTTTTAAAAATTATCTTTCTGGAAAAAAATGTTTTTTTTTCTGTTTCAAAATATTTTTTTAAAATTAGATTTTACATTTTTCTTTGATAGTTCCACTGTTGCAGTATCTCAGTATTCAATTTTGCTTTTCAAAAATCAAATTTTTTTAAAAATCATTTTTTTTTTGGAATTCCTTTGCATATATTCACAATTCACTGAAAACATGCTCATAATTCATTCAAAAAAAAAAAAAAATAAAATTCCCCATTTTTCCAGGTGATCTACCCCGGAGACGCGATCCTCTCGAACACGGAAAAAATCAATATTTGCTATTTGGCGTTCCCGGATTCCAATTCGAGCAACTCAAGAGATAGTAATTTCCACTTCAGAATCCGAAGGTGATTATTGATTTTTTTAATTAAAAAAAAAACAAAAATTGTATCCTTTAATCAGTATTAATTTTCAAAAAAAATGGAAAAATTGAAGGAAATTATCTGAAACTGAAAAAAATTGATTTTAATTTTGAAATTCATTTTTTTAATCAATTCCTTATCATTTTGTTTCAGAGCCATCAGTGACGTCAAGCCGTGTCAGAAGACGTTCGTCGACAAATCACCGTCTTCTCTTCCGTTCGATCAGCATTATCTCTACGGATTCGTGCATTTCCGGCAGTGCAAAGATGCCTCGATTCACCGTGGCTATTATCAAAAGGTGGGCAATTAAAAAAAATCTGATAAGCTGATAAATTGGGAAAATTGAAAAATTGAAAAAATTGAAAAAAAATTGAAAAAAAAACTTTTTTTTTGAGTTTCACAATTTTTTTAAAATTTTTTAGTTTTGAAAAATCTGGAAGGAAGTCTAATTGTTGAAGATAAATTATATAATAAAAACTTCTGTTGGAAAAAAAAATTCAAAAATCAAAATTAAAAAAAAATTATTTCGAAATCAATGAATCATCAAAAAAAATTATTTTCGCTGTTTCAAAAATTTCCAAAAATTCATATTTTCAAATTCTTATCAATTCTCGCAAACTATTGCAAGTAATATTGAACATTTTGATTTTCACATGTTAAAATTTATTCAAAAATCAGAATTTGGCTTCTAGGTTATCTTTTTAGCCAATTCTTCCAATTCAAATGTTTCTCTTTCCAGAGCATCGTGCTGATGTCAGTCCTCCCGCTCTTCTCGCTCTTCTACTCGGTCACCGCCAGAATCGCCGAGCACTTTTTCGAAAATGGAGAGGCTGCGATTGAAGCTGGTAGGTACTAGGATTTGAAGGGAATCAATAGATAATAAGTAAAAAATGATAAAAAATCAATAAAAAATCAAAAAAATTAGCAAAAATCAATAGAAAATCAATTTTAAAAAATTAGTAAAAATCAATAGGAAATCAAAGAAAAAAATCAATTCTTATCAATTCTAATCAAATTCAATATAAATCTGTCCCTTTTTGATTTTTCTAAAAAAAATAATTTAATTTTTATTTTTTTCATTTTCAAAAATTTTAAAATTTAAATTTCGTTGTTTTTTACTCAATTTTAGGCCTATTTTGTTTTCAAAAAAACTTTGGAAATTAAAAAAATCCATTTCAATATCAATCGGTTTTTAAAAAAACATTTTTCTAAAAAAATTAATTTTTTTTCATTATTTTTTGAATTTTTAAATTTCTTTCATTTTTTCTCAATTCTAGGTCTATTTTTTTTAATAATTTTAAATCTCATCATTTTCCCATTTATCAATTGATTCTTTTTCCAGCCTGCCATCACATTGACACGTGGCAACAACCCCAAGTGAGCCGTACCATTGAACTTCCCCTCCTTGGCACTCTTATCAGTTGTCGATTGCCCGCCGCCTGTGATCTGCCCTACGAGTTTCGATTGGATGGACATGTTGAGGTATGTCTTTTTTTCTTTCTTTTTTTTTAAATTTTTAAAAAATCCAAAAATTTGCCCAAAAATAGCTGAAAAACGGCAAGATTCATAGAAAATTCTGGATTTTCAGCTGCATTTTTTCGCATTTTGCCTCATTTTTTATTTATTGGAAAATTGGACACGGAAGTGAATATTTTAGCATTTTAGCGGGGATTTTTCGGTTTTTTAGGGGAAAATTGGGAATTGGGGATTTAAAAAAGTTGACAATATGGTAATCAGTTTTTTAAAAATATATTTTAAAAATTGAAAATTCCTTGAAACAGTGTTGTTTTTTCCCTGAAATTTAAATTTATCAAATAAAAAATTTGTTTTGGGAAAATGTAATAATTAGGATGGCTTGTGAGAGAACTGAATATTTTTTAAAAATCATCGGAATTTTGAAATAATTTTTTGAAACATAAATTTTTTTTAATTTTTCAATTTTTGGAAATTGAATCAATTTTGAAATATTTTTTTAAATATTAAATTGCTTATTCTATTAATTTTTCTTGAATGTCTATTTTTTCCAAGTTCAATGAAAAAAATCTCTAACTAAAAGCAAAAAAATTAAAAATTAAAATTTTTGAAAAATTTTGAAACCTCATTTTTTTCCCTCTCTTTGAATTTTCTAGAATTAAATTAAATAAATTTTCAACAAAATAAACATCGATTACCAGAAATCAATATTTTTTTCTAAAAATTTCCCAAATTTTCAAAAATTTTGAAACAGCATTTTTCTTAATTTTTTAAAAATGTTTTCCAATAAATTGAAAATTTAAATTGAGTTAAAAATTAAAAATTAAAATAATTAATTTAATCCCATGAATATTTTTTTAAAAATCCCAATAAATCATCTAAAATGTATGGAAATTGTATTTTATTTTAAAATTTAATTTTTTTTATAAATTGAAAAAACGGGCACTCGACTATTGTTTTTCTTCGAAAAAATCAAATTTTATGGGATATTCTGAAACTTTAGTTTTTTTTTGTGGATTTTCTAAATTCTAATTTCTATTTCGTTGTCCTGCTATTTTTTTTTTTCAAAAATCAATTATCGATTCTTCAATGGTTTCCCTAAAAAGTTCAAATTTATTTCAAATCAATCCTAAAACTATCCTTCCAGCTGTCTGACCAACGCGACGCCCTCCACCTCTACCGTCCCGACTTCACCTCTCCCATCGTCTTCCACGTCCACCATCTCCAGCTCATTTGGGAACTCGTTCTGCTCGGAGAGCCCCTTCTTATCATTGCTCCGACACCTCCTATCACTGCATCACTCGTCCAATCGATAGTCGCACTGATAAGCCCACTCCGATTGGTCAACGACTTCCGGCCGTATTTCACAATCCACGATTCGGAGTTTAGGGAGTATTCTGGGAAATCCAGACCACCGTGAGCCTTTTTTCCTTATTTTTGGAAAAATTTCTGAAAATTGATGAAAATTGATAAAAATTGATAAGCAAAACCGGAAATATTAGGAATTTTGCAAATTGAACCAATTTTTTTTTTAATTTTTCAAAAAAAAATGTTTTTCTTGTTTCAAAATTTTCGGATAAATTTATTAAATTGACAATTTGTCTCGTTTTCATTTTTTGTGTTATCAAAAATATCAGATTGTCCAGAAAAATTAGAAATATTTTTTTTTTTCAATTTTGATTTTTTCGAATTTTTTTCCTGTTTCAAAAAATTTACGAGTTATCACGAAATTATCAATTTTTGGTAAACGGTTATAAAGAGATTTTTGAAATTTAAAGAAAAATTAGAAAAAACTATTTTAAAAATTTTATATAATTTTTTTAATAAAAAATTGTCTGAAAAAAATTATAAATTGTTTTCCTGTTTCAAAAATGTGTTTTATTGCTAAAGAATATTTTCTTTGTTTAATCGAATTGTCTGTAAATCGCAAAAAAACGAATCAATTTTTATAGAAAAAAAACTAAAATTAAAAAAAAAATCAAGTTTCAAATTTTTTCCAAAAATTTTTATAATCCACAAAAACATCGATAACTCTCCTTTGTTCAAAAATCAATCATTTAATTTTTTAAGAATTCAAAAATTCCAAAAATCTTATCAGTGATAATTCTATAATTTTTGTTCCAGTCCCCGTGTCATCCTCGGCGTCACCAATCCGTTTTTCATAAAAGCCCTCGATCACTGGCCACACATTCTGAAAGTCGCTGAAATTGGAGCGGAAACCGGAGGAGACGACAACAAGAAGCCAAAGTGAGTGTTTTTTGGGAAATTTGAAAAAAATCGATAATTCGGAAATTTTAAAAAATACCAAAAAATCAGAAAGATGGGAATGGAAAATGAATTGAAAACAATTTTTTAGATTTCATAAAATTTTTATTTAATTTATAAAAAATTTTTAATTTCAATTTAAAAATTACAAAAAAAACAAAAAAGGAATATTATTTTACAACTGAAAGATTTTTACAATTGAAAAAAAAAACATAAAAAATTAAAAACAGACAGAATATTATTTTTCAAAAATCAAAACAATTATAAATAATCACTGATGACACTGATTTACCAAATAATCATCTTGAATCCAGCTTGTTCCGATTTGGACCTTCAGATGAGCCAGAAGCTTCTCATTGAGATTCTTGACCGATTCCTCTTTCGGAAAAACCTTTTCGAAAAAGGAATTCATCAAATACACGGCTGTCGGGGCGACTGGGACCTGCCTTGTGATCCTTCGCTGATCTTTGATGTACTTGGTGATGTCCTCGAAGTATCGGCTTATCAGTTGATCAATTGACTGATCCATTTGGTCCTCCAGAAGTAGTCCCTTCTCGTTTTTCACTGGGAACTTCGGGAACTCATCAGCCGTGAATTCCGAGTGGCAGATAAGGGTGATGGCTCCTGGAAGAGCCTCCAGAACGACGTCTTCGGATTCTGAATCCTCTGTCAATTTGAGCATGTTGTAGCCGATGGAGAAGAAGATCGGAAGACGTGGACGGGGATTCAGAAGTGTCTTCTGATTCTCCAGAAACACTGTGACTTCTTCACGAAGCTCCCGAGCCATCTGACGGATTGCCTTTTGGAGCGGCGTGGATGGAGCCTTGCGTGGCTTCATGGCGGGCAGTTGGAAGAACATTTTGGACAGGAGTGGTGGATGGGTAGAATGAGGTAGAAGAATGAGGGACCCTAGAGATACGTGAAGGGGAGGGACCAAGGGACCAACCCTGGGAGGCGGAGGATGTGACGATATGGGCGGGCTGTGTCCCACTGTGGGAATGGTGGATGTTACAATGTGTTACAACTTCTCTAAATCTAGATAATTCTAGATGTTACAATTGTTTGAGAAGCGTGGGAAAATGGAGGAAATAACAGAAAAATTCTGGAAAAATTTAATTTTGAGAAAATATTTTTTTTTTTTGAAAAAGCCAACTTTTTTGGAAAAATTGAATGGAAAATTAGATTTTTCAATAATTTTTCGCAATAATATTTTTACTACAGAATGTGGGCTTTTTTTGGAATCGGAATTTGAAATTTTGGAAAATTTTTATTTTCCCGTTTTTTTTTGCTGTTTCAGAGATTTTTTCTAAAATTGGACATTTGGGTAGGCTTCATTGAGTCAGATTTAATCTGTTTTTGATTTCTAAATAGGGAAAAATACAGATTTCTGGAAAAATTCAATTTTTGAAATTGACTGAAATTTTTAGTTTTTTCTTCCAAAATTTTTTTTCTGTTCCAAAAATTTAGAAAAGTTGAAATTTTTGAAAATTTTTCAATTCTATGTCCCCATAGTTGGAAAAATTAAAAATTAAAAATTATAGATTTTCTGGAAAACACTATTTTCAAATTTTTCATAACGCTCTTTTTTAAATTTTTTATCAAAAATTTTTAATTTCGCGGTTTCTCAAATTTTAGAATTTTCTAATGTTCTTGAAAATTTCAATTCCACTTTTGATGCAGTTTTTTCAAAATTCTGAATTTACAAAAATAACATTAAAATAATTTCTATGATTGAAATTATTGATTTTTTAGGAAGAACTGGTCAACATCCCGTACTTTGGACACCCCTGCCGGCCTATACACCCAGTACAAACCATTCCTTTCGAAGGATAAATCACTGATAAAGAAGCTATTGAAATCAGGGAATTCTTTAGAGGTACGTGAGAAGTTTTATTGATTTTTAGGATTTTTACAAGAAATTTGAAGTTATTTTCAAAAAAAGACCTAATATTCAAAAAAATTATTTGAAAATTGACAAATAAAGAATTCAAAATTTTTAGAAAAATTTGTTCTTGATTTTTTTATTTTTTTTCCAATTTGAAAATAATCCATTTCATTTTTTTGCCCACATTTCTCCATTTTTCAAAAATTAAAAAATCTGAAAAGTCTTTTGAAAAATAGCCAAACTACGCATTTCCTTCACTGATTAAAAACATTTTTTTTCGAATTTTTATTTTAATTTCTAATTAAAAAAAAATTTTTTTTTGAAAAATAATCTTTTTTTTAATTTTTCCCCTGTATTCCTTGATTTTTTTCCGATTTTTCTTTTTTTTTCAAATATTTTTTTTTGCAGGTCCAACACAACATTCTCCAACGCCACTTCCTCGAGTTGACCCAGAGTTTTATGATTCCGATGGAGAGGTATTTGAGTTCGTTGATGCCACTCAAAAAGGAGATGTCGCCGTTTAAGGTAAGGGAGCTTTTTATTAATTTTTTTTTATTTTTGAAAAAAAATAGGAAAATGCTAGAAAAATTGTTGAAATTCTAGAGAATTTTTAACAAAAAATTGGATACTTTTTTTTTGTGTTTCAAAATTACTGAAAAACTTCTTTTTCAAGTTTAGGATAATGTTCCTTCATCAATTAGCACTTGTAAAAAATTTCAATTAAAAAACTGGAACTCACAACATTTCAATTTTTTAAAAAATTTTAGAAATTCTCAAAAATTTCCCAGTGATAATTCACTACCGAAACTCTTTTTATTCTCAAAAAAAAATTTCAAAATTCCAATTCATCGAAAAGGAACTTATTCTGATAATGTGGAATTTCAAAATAAGTTTTAGAAATTCATTTTTTCCTGTTTCAGAATTTTCCTATTATCCTTCTTTCTATTGTTTAGCAATCCCTCATCGAAATCATCATCGAAATGTGGACAGCTATCCACATTTTCCTAGTAAATTTTAAATATCTGATTTCTGCAGCACTGATATTAATTCAGAAATTCTAGTCGTTTGCTCTTTTTTTTGAAAACCAAAATTTGGAAAGTTGGAACATTTTTTCACTATTTCAAATTTTTCAAAAATATTTTCAAAATCCATAATTACCAATCCTTCATCGAGCAAGTCTAGTTTAAAAAATTAATTTTACAATAATTGAAAATACCAATTTTTCAAAATTCACTGTTTCAACAATTTTTCAAGAGTTCTAATACGTTTTTTCCAATAATTTGTCTGGTCTTTCGAGAGCATGAAATTGAGTTTTAAAAAATGCCCAACCCAATTTTAAAAATTCAAAATTAAAAAAAAAAGGTTTTACAGTTTCAAAATATTTGTAATTATTTTCAATTTCCTTCATCATCAATCCCTCATCAATTAAGCGGATTAAAAAAATCGAATTATTAAAAAAAATTGGGATTTCCGATTTTTTGTTGAAAATCAAGTTTAGTTTTTCTCTTGATTTTTTGTTTTTTTCCCTGTTTCAAAGAATTTCCAAATTTTTCTCAATATTCTTTTCAATAATCTCGCTCGACTTGTACAACCTTCCTCATTGTTTTTTCTGCAGGGCATCCCGAACACCCGTCCGTTCTCAATCGAAGACTTCCTCTCGTCACTCGACAGTAATGGAGGACCATCGTTGACCTGTGGAACCAAGGGAGATTGGCAGGGTACGGTGGAATTTTTTTTGAAAATTATCTAAATATTAAAAAAAAAATTACTAAAAAAAATGGAGTTATTGTAATTTTAAAATTTTTTAACTGAAAAAAAAGAAAAAATAATAATTTTCAGTTTCAAAAAAACCTAATTATATTTTTAAAAAGTTGAGAAATTCAATACTATGGAGATCACATTCTTTCGAAACAAAAAAAATAAAATCTCATTTTACATTTTTTTCTGTTCCAAAATTTTTCCAAAAACATATTTCTCAATTTCTAAACGGTTCATAATAAATAATTTATTTATGAAAGTTGAAAATGAAATAAAATAAAAAGTTCAATTCCAAAATTTTTGTAATTTTCAAAAATTTGAAAAAAATTGATCTCCACATTATCCACACATTTGAATATTTTTTATTCTTTAAAAAATATAAAATTCATGTTACAAAATTTTTATAATTTTACCAAGCATTGATTTATTTTATTCTTGGAATCCGCCATAATTGAAAAACAAAACCGGTTTTTAATTCCAAAAATATGTCAAATTATCTATAATTATGCAGTAAAAAATTCTGGAAGCTTCCAAAATTCAGAAAACATTTTCTTTTTTTGAAATAAAAAATAATCAGTTTCAAAAATTCTAAAAAAAGTTTTTGGAGTTTTTTTTCAGTAATTGCTCCTTTCAATAAAGAATAATTTTTTCTATTCAATAAAAAAAATTCGGGGCATTCCAGGTCTGTACCGTCGTTTTGTCGCGTGTTCCAACTTTGGCGGATGGCTTTCGATGAGGTCCCGGGACGTGAATGCACAACTCAAAGCACATTATGTCGATGCGCTGTGTTCTGCTGATTTTTGTGAGTTTTTTTTTCGTTTTTTCAGCTGAAAATCCTTCACGATCGACAATTGCATTGGTGTTTTCAGAATTGAAGTAAAATTTGACTTTTTGGAGGAACAGGAATTTTTTGGAAAATTTTCAAATTTTTAAAAAATGTATTTTTAGAATTTTAGAATTTTTTGCTGATGAAATTGATCTGATTTTACAAAAAAAACTGAAAACAAATGTTTTAATCAAAATACAATGATTCGATTGCACCGATTGGTTTTTCAATAAAATTAGAATATTTTGATTTTTCTCTGAAACAGCAATTCAGAATTTTTTTCTGGAATTTTTCAAAAAATTTTCTAATTCTCTGAAAATTCCTTCAATATTCATTTTTTTTTATTAAAATTCAAATGCAATTCAAATCCGATTTTCAAAAATGAAAAAATTCTTGAATTCCTGGTGAAGCTGGGATTTTTTTACATAAAAAAATTCAATTGAATTCTTCACTTATTTTTGCTGATAAAATTGATAAGATAACGACGAAAACTTGAATTTTCAATAAAATGGAATTTTTTAATTTAGGATTTTTTTTTGAATTTCCCTCTAAATTTTTTTCAAATTTGAATGTCAGAATAACGTGAATAACAGAATTCCAGAGTTGCCTTCGAAGATTGGTTTTTCAATAAAAAAGAAATTATCGATTTTCCTCTGAAACAGTAAATTTTCCAAGTTTTCCCGATTTTATTTTTTGAAAATTTTCTAATTCTCTGGGATTTTCTTCAATATTAACTTTCTTTTCAATTCAAATACAATTCAAATCCGAGTTCAAAAATGAAGAATTCATGAATTTCCACTGAAACTGTCATTTTTTCAGGCAATCAAACGCTCTCGACAAAACACAACGTGGAAATAGTGGATCTGGTGCTTCGGATACGTGAACGAATCATGGAAATCCACCCGGAAAGTGAGACACGGCATAAATTGGTGAGTTTCTGGAATTGGAAATTTGTTATTTGAAAAAAATTTATTTTTTTTAATCTGGGAGGACTTGGTGAATTGATGAGTGAGTCGCAGAACGAATTATTGACTTTTGAACACTTTTGAAATTGATAAAAAAATATTAGTGATGATTTTTAAAAATAGGGAAAATTAGTAAGAATTAAAAGCAAAGGACAAAACAATTTCGAAATATAGTCCAATTTTTTAAAAAAATTTTTGAAACGGAATTTTTTATTTTTAGAAATTGATCTTATTTTTCCGAATAACCAAACTGGTTTTTTTCACTTCAAAAATATATTTTTCAAATTTTTAGCGAAAAAATAAAGGTGATGGAACTGAGATTGAAAATCTGAGACAAAAATAATCTGAAGTTTTTGAAACTGATTTTTAATTCAAAAAAACTGAAATTCACTTTCCACCTTTTTTTTCAAAACACTACTAGAATGATAACTTCAGTAATAAAATTTGAAAAAAAAATCAGAAAAATTTCTGAAAAT
>LR539058.1:1035574-1086248 GCA_900536315.3 Caenorhabditis becei | reverse complement strand
CTGTAGTTTTCGCTCTGAGATATCGTGCGCGCCGATTTGAATTTTTGAATGCGAGCGGCAACTTTTGGATGCAACGATAATAACAGATAATTCAGTTTTCACAAAGTTTCAGATTCCTCAACAATGTAATGCACTCCCAAAGCCTCACTCCTGAACTCGATATGCAAAATGTGATTGCTCTGTTCACAAATGTTTTCCGGATTCCAGTGGGCAAAGTCTCTCTCTACAATCTCCCCTCGTTCGAATTAGCTATCCAAGGCATCGGAAGGTGTGAAGAGGCGCTGGTTCTCCAGTATTACGAAAGGACTCCTGGTTCTGCTGGCAGAAGTCACCAGCCAATTTCGAATGAGCAACTGATTTGTCTCATGAACAATGTCAAGCCAAGTTTTGATTTCAAGTCTACTGTGAGAATTGAAGAAGGCTCCAGTTGTAATGTTGGACTGAGTTGTGACAATATTCTAATACATGATTCGCATTGGATGACTAGAAGGACTCTTCTGAACACAAGACCTGCTTTTCTGAAACTCCACAGATGCAATCTGACTGGACCGGACTTCATTGAGTTTGTGAAGATGTGGATGAACTCGGAAGACAACAAGCTTCAATGTGTCCTCACTTCTGGTAATGCTGAGCTTACTGGTTTCGAGAATCATGAACTGCCGACGATGCCTTTTGATGAGACAAGAAGAGCCAAAACGCATTAGTGAGTTGTCAGGAAACTTCCAACAGTTTATTTCTTCAGTTCGAAAATTCATAAATCTGGCTTCGATTTCTCCAACGGATGGGATATTGAACGAAAAGATGGACTTCTGGCTACGATTCAATTCGCTGGAAAATGCTTTTTGATGGTCGTCTGGCATGAACGCTTTCCGGCGACACCGGCGAATGCTGTGACTCCAACTTGAAATCGAGAATCCTTCTGGAATTATTCTAATATGAAGAAAACAAACATAAATTTTGAGTTTTTTCTCACAATCTCTATTATCGTTGCAACTCAAAAGTTCATCGGGTAGATTTACGGAGTTGCGGGTCTCGTCACGCGCGAAAGCAAAACGTGCTGCGCCTTTAAAGTACGGTAGTTGCGCAATTTGTCTTTTTCCACTATTTTTCCTCATTTTCCTCGGGTTTTCAACCGATTTTCGCATTTTTTACGTAAAAAAATACTGTTTTTGTGCTTGTTTTGATGCAAAAATAGCGAAAATCGGTTGAAAACCGGAGGAAAATGAGGAAAAATAGTAGAAAAGGACAAATTGCGCAACTACCGTACTTTAAAGGCGCAGCACGTTTTGCTTTCGCGCGTGGCGAGACCCGCAACTCCGTAAATCTACCCGATGAACTTTTGAGTTGCAACGATAATACAGTCTTGCTTCTGCTCGACGATTGAAAGAGCCGGGTTCGATTTATCTTACGGATTTCTGGCCCTGATTCAACTAATCGGAAAATGTTTTTTTGCTCGTTGTTTGGCATAAGCGCTTTCCAGAGAAGCACGATGAAGTTTTCCCATGATCTCGACGAATAAACTTTTCCATTTCAATACTTTCAACAATTTCTTGTGGTGCGTACCGTTTGCGCGATTCACGCAAATCGCGCACGGATTTTGTGTCCTGCACGATTGACAAATAGAAATTTAGTAAAGAAATTCATACTAAGGTCCGAAAAATTCGGTTAATTGTGAAAAACTAACGAAATTTGCACTTTTTGAATTTTTTTTCGACGGAAACATTTTGTAAAAATCTAGAAATTTAGGAAAACACTATTTCAGATGCCCCAAATCCGAAAATTTTTTTTTACATATTTGAAAAAAATTTGAAATTTTGATAACTGATAAAAAACACTGATAAGCTTCTGAAAATTTAAAAAAAATCAATTTTTAATTTAAAAATTTTTTTTTTCATTTTTTTAATTTTTCCACTTTTTTTCTGTACTTTTTTCTCTATTGCTAAAATCACGTAAGTTATCACAACAAAAATCACCTCTTATCAGTGATAAGGTGTAACCGATCAATAGATGCGCGGTGAAGAAGACAACAAAGAAACCAGTTCTTCATCTCGAGAATAGTGGAACACAACACTCGAATTACAATTAATTCATTGTTCAGAGGGATTCAGAAGACGTCACATCTTCTGAATCTTCTAGAATGCGCCCAATAGATTTCAGAATTTTTTTCGTGATTTTTCCAGAATTTTCTCACGTCATCTGAATGATTTTCTAAATTTTTAAAAATTTTGAATTTTTTTTCAATTTTCAGAATTTTTCACACCTTCTAAATTATCTTCTGCATTTCAAAATCCCTATTGAATCTTCAGAAATTTTTCCTAAAATTTCTAGATTTTTTTTAAAAACCTTCTGAAATTTTTTCCAGAAGATTTTCGCATTTTTTGAAATTTTCCGATTTTTTTTTGGAATCTTTAGAACTATTTGAAAAATCAGGAATTTTCTATTTTTCCGGAATTTTTTTTAGGTCTTTTGAAATTTTTTTCAAAAATTTTTCCCAGTTTTTTGGCTTTCAGAATTTTTGAAAAACCAGGAGATGTCTTCTGAATCTTCAAAATGTTCTCCTAGTTTTTTTCCAGATTTTTTGACGTCTTCTGAATTTTTCTGAATTTTTTTCCCTTTTGAAAATTTCTGGAAACTAAAAAAAAATATTTTTTTTAGTTTTTTGGCTTCCAGATTTTTTTAAAAATCAGGAGGTGTTTTCTGAATCTCCAGAATGTTTTCCTGATTTTTTCAGAATTTTTGACATCTTCTGAATTTTTTTTGAAATTTTTTGAAAATTTCAAAAAATTAAAAAATTATTTTTTCTAGTTTTTTGGCTTCCAGAATTTTTTAAAAATCAAGAGATGTCTTCTGAATATTCAAAATGTTTTCCTAATTTTTCCAAAAATTTTGACGTCTTCTGAATATTTATTGAAAATTTCGAAAAAAAAAAATTTTATTGTAATTTTCAATTTTTTCCAGATTTTTGACCTTCTGAATTTTTTTAAAAATCAGGAGATGTCTTCTGAATATTCAGAATTTTTTCCAAATTTTTTCAGAATTTCTGACGTCTTCTGAATTTTTTTTTGAATATTTCAAAATTTCTGAATTTTCAGGAAATTATAGAACGGGTTCTGAATTTTCAGAACGTTTTCCTATGTTTTCCTGAATTTTTGACATCTTCTGAATTTTTTTGTTTAAATTTCTAAAAGCTAAAAAAAAATTTCCTAGTTTTTGACCTTCAGAATTTTTAGAAATTTAGGAGATATCTTCTGAATCCTCAGAATTTTTAAATAATTTTTTAAAAATTTTTGACGTCTTCTGAATTTTTTTTAACTTTCTGAGGTTTCATAAAAATTAAAAAAAAAACATTTTTTTCAGAAGACGTCCCATGTATTTTATTTTTTCTAAATTTCCAAAAATTGTTTTATTTTTTTCAAAAAAATCACATATTTATTTGTCATGCCTCCTTCTGAATTCTGAAAATTCTAAAAATCTTTACATTCCCCCCCCCCTCCGAATTGTATTCCCTTTCTGGTCTTCTGAACATCAAATATTTTCCAAAATGTCCAAAAACCCCCTTTCCGAATCGCCCACTATTTGTCTTTTTACCCGTTTTATTGACCAAGTTTGCCAAGAGACACGTGTTTACTGAATTCCTGGATGATTTTTGGAGAATTGGTAAAAAAAGAGGCGGGGCTTAGGGGCGTTTTGGGTAAATAAGGGGTGGGATAAAAGAGAAAGATGGGAATGGGATTTTTAGAAAATGTTCAGAAAATTTTGAGAAAAAAAAATAATTATCATGTTTCAAATTTTATTTTCAAAAAATTTGAAAATTTCATTTTTAGTGGTAGAGGAATTTTTGAAACAAACTCTATTTTTTTTGATTCTCAAAACTTTTCAAAAGTTAATTTTTATTATCACGACTTATCAATCGAGCTATTTTTCACAATTATTTTCGAAAATTGCACTGTTTTTTGAGAAAATTTTATTCTTCTAATAAAATTGGAATTTTTAAGTGCCTTATCTTCCTGGAAAATTCATTGAAATTCCTTTTTTTACAGTTTCAAAACATTTATTTTTTGAATTTCTATGATTGATTTTATTAGTATCGACTCCCGAGGAAGTTTTTTTTCAGAAAAATAAATTTAATTTTTTTTCTGTTTCAAAAAATGTTTATCAAAATTTGAAAATTCTATGAAATCAGTTCCATCGCAATCAGTTCTACATATCATTACATTTCAAAATTTCATTTTGCATTAAAAATTTCAATTTCCCGCGCATGATATCTCGCAGCGAAAACTACAGTAATCTTTGCATTTTCCAGTGAAAATTCACTCGAAAATCCCTGAAAAATGCTTGTCTTACTGTAGTTTTCGCTGCGAGATATCCTACCCGACAATTTGAAATTTTGAATATACAGTTTCAGTTTTTTAAAATTCTTTTGTAATTTTGCTTTCATAATTCAAGTTTATTTTAAAAATTATTCCAAAATATTTACAGTTTCCCTAAATATTCAAAAATTCTACAAGTTGGCTATTTCCGATATTATGACAAAAATGAAAACAAATTAAAAAAGTTAATTTTTGTACAGTTTCAACTTTTTGAAATAAAAAAAAGTAAAAATGTATTTTTTTAAATTTAGATTTCGCAAAAAAGAAACATTTATTGAAAAAAATGAAATTAAAAAATTGTTTAGAAAAAATAAAATACTGTTTCAAATAAAATCGATTTTCCAAATTTTCAAAAAATTTTCAATTATTGAGCGCTAAACGTTTTTTTCAATCAAAAACAAGAAATATTTTTGTATTTTTTTTTTTTGAAAATTTAAAAAAGTTTCCCTTTTTCAAAATTTTTATTTTACACAATTTCTGTTTTTCCTCTTCAATTCTTCTTAGATAATCCACCATACTCAATGGAAAAACAATATTATCATTTCATCCCAGAATTTCATCTCATATTCAAAATTTCGAAATTCCCGCGCACAATATCTCGCAGCGAAAACTTCAGTAAGATTTGCAGTTTTCAGTGTTTTTAGGCTGTTTTCGAGTGAATTGTTGTCAGAAAATGGGAAAAATGCAAGTCTTACTGTAGTTTTCGCTGTGAGATATCGTGCGCACCAATTTGAAATTTTGAATGTAATTCCTTTTTTTTCTCTGTTTCAAAACTTCGATTTCCCAAAATGTTTGTTTTTCCTCTTCAATATTCCGCGGCTATGTAGTGCAAATCAATAATCCTCCCCTTCTTTTCCAGCCAAAAAATGCTGTTCCTCCTCTCCCTTTTGACCATTGGATCCGTTTATTCTGCCGAAAATTCCGATTGTTTCCTCGCCCGCGATGTCGGAAATTCGGGATGTGGACAAGCGGGAGCAAGATCTTTTTATTTCCATAAAAATACAAGAACTTGCCAGCCGTTCTTTTATCAGGTAAATTGAAATGGGTCTCGCCACGAAAATGGTTTCTGGCTGAAATACAGCTTCTGGGCAAGATTTTGACACTTTTCATGATGAAAAAGGGGGAATTCAGTCATTTACAACCAAATTCCAGCAGTTTTCACCGATTTTTAGTGAAAATGAGGTGTTTTTGGGAAAAAGCGTCAAAATTCTCAAAAATGCATGTTTTTGTACTGAAAATTTGTGGAAACTGCTGGAATTTGGTTGGCAATGATTGAATTCACCCATTTTCATCATAAAAAGTGACAAAAACCTTGTCCAGAAGCCGTATTTCAGCCAAAAACCATTTTCGTGGCGAGACCCAAGAGGTTTTTTTTGGGAAAATAAGAAAGTAATAACTAGGGACGCAAAAGTCTTAAAATTAAAGAAAAAACAGAAAATTTGAATTTTAAAAATTTTGAAACTGTAAAAAATTTAAAAATTTTAAAAATTATGAAAAAAAATTTTTTTTTTCGAATTTTGAATTTGAATTTTTTTTTCTAAATCTCAAGATAACCTTTCAATTAATTTTAAGTTAAAAATAAATTATCTAAAAAAAATACTTGAAACAGTAAATGGTTTTTTTTTTAAATTCCTGAAAAAAATTTATTTTCCAAAAAAAACTGAATTTTAAAAAATTGGAACAATTTTGGTAGCAACAGAGTTAATTTGAGATTTTAAAAAAAGATTTAAAAAATTTTGAAACTGGAAAAAATTGGAAAATTCCAAAAAAAAAATGTTTTTTTCGAATTTTTAATTTTCTTAATTTTCAAAATTAAAATTGTATTTTTAAAAAATTAGAGGCAATCAAGGTAGCTTTTCCATCGTTTTCCAATTCAAAAAAATTAAATTTAAAAAATTTTGAAACTGTAAAAAAATGGTTTTTTTGAAATTCATTTTTTCAGTTCCAAAATTTATTTATGACAGACTTGCCATTTTATTTGGATTATCTGTGTAATTTTAATTATTCTTTCTTCAGGGTTGCGACGGAAATTCGAACCGATTCGAGTCGAAAAATGCTTGTGAATCGGCGTGTCGAAATGCCTCGGATTCCGGAGATTTGGCTTACTGTAAGTGGTTCGCAATGGGGCGCGATTGCATTATTGAGAAGCAAATTTGGCGCCAAGGCACCAAAAAAGCGCCAGTAATCGTTACAATGAATAGGGCATCCGAAAATGCGTCAAGTCCCAAGCTACAGTAATCCCCAAATTGTATCCATAATAGCGAATAGCGTCAAGGCACTAAAAAAGCGCCAGCAATTTTATCAGAACATCCAGGAAAGCGCCAGGGTAACTGAAAAAGCGCCAGCACATTTACATTGAATTGGTATCCAAAAAAGCGCCAAGACCCAAGCTACAGTAACCCTAAAGTGTATCCGAAAATGCGTTAATGCACCAAAAAAGCGCCACTTCTTTTTCCAGCCGTCTGTGCTTCTGGAGCCTACCCAGCCGGAGCCACTTCTGGCCAAACGGTGAGCTGCACCAATTGTCCACATGGTTATGAGTGTCAGGGAGGACAGTGTTGTCCAAATAGAGGTGAGTGAATTTTTTAAACAAAAATAGAAAAAAATTATTGGGATTAAGGGAAAAATTGATGAGAAAAAAAATTTTTGAAACTAAAAAAATGTTTTTTTTTTTGAATTTTCAAAAATTAAAAAAACAAATTTTAATTTAATTTTTTTTTAATTTCCACATTCAAGCGTACTGAAATTAATACATTTTTTGAAAATTCAGATTTTTTGAAATTTTTGAAACTTTAAAAAAAATTCCCATTTTTCCCAAAAAGTTCCCGATCCATCCAAATATTTGTTTAGAAATGTAACATTTTTCTTTATTTTCGGGTGTTACTTACTGTTTGTCTAGTTATAGAATTTGGACACTATTTGAACTTTTTGGAAAAAAAAGGGCGAAAAATTGCGATTTTCGTGTAGTTTAGTGTGGGTGGTTGGGGTGATTTTTGAAAATTAGGGGGTTTTTGGGAAAATTGATAAAATTGAATTTTTTTTCTGTTTCAAAAATTAATTTCAGCAGAGAATTACGGATTTTGTCTAATTTCACTGCTTTTAACTTTAGTGGACAATCAGAAAATCAAAAAAAAAACCTTTTGAATTTTTGAATTTGTTAAATTGTAAATGGAATTAAATTCAATAAAAATGCAATATTCCCTGATGTGATTAGTTTTTCCGAAATCTCAATCCCAAAAAAAAATATTTTGAAACTGTAAAAAAATTATTTTCTAATCCCAAAAAATGCATTTTCTTGACTACAGTAACCCAAAATTAAAATTTATAGTGTTTTCAAAAATGTTTTCAAATCTCCTGTTTCACTATCCCAATTACATACTAGGATCCAAATATTTTCCGAGATTTCTGAGAAATGTAAAAAAAGTTCAAATCCCAAAAATTCAAATTTCATTATTACAGTAACCCAAAAATCAGGTATTCTTAATTTTTTCTGAAAATCGATTATTGAAAACATAAAAACTGTACTCATCAATTTTTCGCAATTATTGATTTTCTCAAAAAAATTTTCAGAAACTGTAAAAAAATTCAAATTTCCGAAAAATGCCACTTTTTTTGGCTACAGTAACCCAAATAAAAAATTCTATTTTTTTTTCATTGTACTGATTGGCGCTGCAATAATATCCCATAAGCTCAAAAAAAAATTTTCTCAAGATTTTGAAAATGTAAAAAAAAATTTCAATAACAGTAACCCAAAAACCAAATTTAGCTATTTTTAATTATTTTTCAACACTCTGTCATCAATTTCCCATGAGCTCCAAAAAAAAATTTCACAACTTTTTGAAAATGTAAAAAAAATTTCAAAATCCAAAAATTGAAAATTTCATTATTACAGTAACCCAAAAATCTTTAATTTTTAATTTTTTTTCTAAAATTGGGTCCAAGAAATAGTACCTATCAATTTTTCATAATTATTGATTTTCTAAAAAAATTTCTGAAACTGTAAAAAATTCAATAAAAATGTTTGAAGCAATTCTAGATTTCAGGTTGCGATCAATTTTTTCAAAAACCCAAATTTCAAAAAAAAAATTCTTCAAATCCAAAAAATGACACTTTTCTTGCCTACAGTAATCCTAATAAAAAATTCTTTTTTTTTCATTGTACTGATTGGCGCTGCAATAATATCCCATAAGCTCAAAAAAATTCAAATTTTTTTGAAAATGTAAAAAAAATTTCAAAATCCAAAAATTGAAAATTTCAATTTTATAGTTTTCAACTACAGTAACCTAAAAATCTTCTTTCTATTATTTATCAAAAGTTGGGACCAAGAAATAGCACCTATCAATTTTTCATAATTATTGATTTTCTAAAAAAATTTCTGAAACTGTAAAAAGTATTTCAAATTACACAAAACGCCACTTTTGTTGCCTACAAAAACCCAAAAAATGAAAATTTCTAATTTTCTAAATTTTCAGAAAATTGAAGGAAAAATTCTAATTTTCAAGTACAGTAACCCAAAAAAAATTCAGCTATTTTGATTTTTTTTTAAAAACAGGCTCAAAAAACTCCATTCATCAATTCTCCATAATTATTGATTTTTTCAAAAAAATTTTGAAATCGTAAAAAAAAATCTGAAAAACCCCCCAATTTCCCCAATTTCCGATGCCAAAACTCTCCTTCAGAATCCGCACTTTACACCTCGTTTTCTCTCTTATTTCCCCTATTTTCCTGTCCATTTTTCTCTGCGTCTCTTCAGGTGCCAGTCACTCACTGGGACCACAAAACACAAGATTTTGGCCGCGGAAAAAGAGAAAAAGAGACATTTGATCAGTGATTTCTTGAAGAAGAAGAGTAAATAAATTGATGGGGGAGAAAAGGTCAACTGGAGACTATGAACTATTGGGGATCGGGGGATCAAACAACAAGGAAAGGGTCTTGCAACGAAAATAAGGGGTACTGTAGGTTGAGAAAGTAAATGATAAAAGAATAGTTTCCGGTATAATAAAGTAACATTTGAAAAAGTTGAATTTTAGGAACATTTGAAACTGAAAAAAATTATGATACATTTTTTAAATTTGAAAACATTTTTGGCTCTCGAAGTGATTTCATACTAATTTTCAAAAATTTTTTTTAAATTTGAATTTTTTGAAACTGAAAAAAATTTTACAGTTTCAGAGATTTTCTGAGAATATTTATTTTTCAATTTTTATATTGTTCCTCGGTCTTTTGTTTCAAAATTGTTTCAAAAAGTGTGGAAAAAAATTGTTTTTTTTTTAAAATTTATTTGCAAAAACGTATTCTGTTCCGTGATTTTTTTAAAAACACTTTTTTTTAATTTCAAAAATTAATTTTTTTCAATTTAATCAAGATCAAACTTCATCAATCAAACTGGCTACTAAATTTTTTTGAAAAATTTTTGAAAAAATTCTGAAACAGCAAAAAAAAAATTTTTTTAAGCAAAATTTATTTTTCGAAAAGAATGTCTACAGTTTTAGAGATTTTGCGAGAATATCAATTTTTTTATTTTCATAATGATCCTCGATTTTTTGTTTCTAAAAATGTGAAAAATGTGGAAAAATAATAGAATTTAAAAAAAAATTAATTTGCAAAAATGTATTCCGTTCGGAATTTTTTAATTTTTTAAAAATCAATTTTTTTCAATTTAATCAAGATCAAACTTCATCAATCAAACTGGCTACTAATTTTTTTTGAAAAATTTTTGAAAAAATTCTGAAACAGCAAAAAAAATTTTTTTTAGCAAAATTTATTTTTCGAAAAGAATGTCTACAGTTTCAGAGATTTTTCAAGAATATTTATTTTTTAATTTTCATATTGATCCTCTCTCTTTTGTTTGAAAAATTTGGAAAAATAATATAATTTAAAAAAAATTAATTTGCAAAAATGTATTCAGATTTGGTTGATTTTCAAAAAAAATTAATTTCAATAAAGATCAAACTTCATCAATCAAACCAGCTACTAAATTTTTTTGAAAAATTTTTTCAAAATTCTGAAACAGCAAAAAAAATTTTTTTTAGCAAAGTTTTTTTCCAATTTCAAAAATTTATTTCTCGAAAAAAAATTTCTACAGTTTCAGAGATTTTGCGAGAATATCGATTTTTTTTATTTTTATAATGATCCTCGATTTTTTGTTTCTAAAAATGTGAAAAAGTGTGGGAAAATTATGATATTGTTTATGAAATCAATTTACAAAAATGAACTGTGTGTCATAAATTTTGAAATTTCTTTTTTTGAATTCAATCAAGATCAAACTTCATCAATCAAACTGGCTACCAAATTTTTTTGAAAAATTTTTCAAAAAATTCTGAAACAGCAAAAAAAAATTTTTTAGCAAAATTTTTTTTCCAGTTTCAAAAATTTATTTTTGAAAATAAAACATTCTGAAAATTGCTGTGTCGTGCGAATTAGTCAGAAGAAAAATTTTAAAAAAACAGACATTTTCAAAAAAAAATCAAATTTTTTCCTGTTTCAAAATTCAAATTTCTCATATTCCAAAAAACCTAAAAAATGCTAGAAGAGAGTACCAAACCCATTTTAATTTAAAAAATTTCCAGAATTCACCTGTGGCCTTCAATACGACGCCGGAAAGTTTGGTTCCAATGGAAAACATACTCCAAGGTACAGTAATCCTTTTTTTTAATTAAAAAAAAAATTCACTAGGTACAGTAATCCTGCTGCTTTTTCAATTTTTCACAAAAAAAATTTTTTTTTTTGGATTTTTTTAAATGAAAAAATCCGAAACTTTTTTTAATGATAGCTACAGTAATCCAGCTTCCCCCAATCAATCAATAATTTATTTTTTATTTTTCGAATTTATTGATTGATCCCCAATTATCGATTTTTTTTCTTTTCCAGATACTTCTTCTCAAAGGCCTACAAGAACTGCATGCTTTTCACATTCTACGGCCGTGACGGAAATGCCAACAATTTCGCAACCTACAACGAATGCAAGAACTTTTGCATGTAACCTTGGGTCTCGCCACGACTTTTCGAGTAGTGTAACATGTAAATATTATTGTTCCGAATACCAATAAAATGTTTACTTTTATTCGAACATTTTATGGTTTTTATTTTATTAGCTCCTGGGGAGGAAAGTGTAACTTCGATAGGAATGCTTCAATTAGAGATTGAAAAATTCTAAAAAATTCTAGAAAATACTAGAAAAATTCCAAAAAATTCTAGAAAAATT
Organism: Caenorhabditis becei; assembly: GCA_900536315.3. Classification (NCBI taxonomy): domain Eukaryota; kingdom Metazoa; phylum Nematoda; class Chromadorea; order Rhabditida; family Rhabditidae; genus Caenorhabditis; species Caenorhabditis becei. Next base: position 1,074,674 of record LR539058.1, on the reverse strand, counting down.
CAGAAAAATTCCAAAAAATTCTAGAAAAATTCTTTAAAAATTTTAAAAATTTTAGAAAATTCTAGAAAAAATCTAGAAAATTCCAGAAAATTCGTGAAAATTTCAGAACAATTCTAGAAAAATTCTAAAATTTTTTTTTAATTTTTGCAAATTCTGGAACAATCCAAAAAATTCCAAAAAAATTCTAGGAAAATTCAAAAAGATTCTAGAAAATTTTAGAAAATTCAAAAAAATTCTGGAAATCCAAAAAAAATTTGAAAAATTCTAAAATTTTTTTAAAAATTCTAGAAAAATTCTCCAAATTTTTTTTAAATTCTCAAAAATTCTAGAAAATTTTAGAAAAAATCTAAAAAATTCCAAAAAATTCTAGAAAAATTCTAAAAAATTCTAGAAGCTTTCTGAAAAATTCTGAAGGTTATCTGAAAATTTTTGAATCTGGAAAATTTGCCAACACTGAAATTCCTGATTTTTCATGGTAAAAATAGAATTTTTGAAACCAGATTTTTTGTAATTTTTTTTTGAAAAATTTTGATTTTCGTATTCTGTACGATGCTCCAAAATAACTCAAGAATTTTTTTTTGATATTGGAATTTGCAACGATCAGCTGAATAGAAATTGCTGGAAAAATTCCAAATTTTAGAAAAAAAAAATTTTGAAACTGACATTTTTAATTTTGATCACTTTATGACAGTATTAAAAACTACAGTACCAAAAAAATTAACTAAACATTTTGAAACTGGAAAATTTTCCTAAAATTGTTAAATTATTTTTCATTTTTTTGTTCTCATTTCACAACCTTATGGAAAACTACAGTACCAAAAAAATCAACTAAAAATTTTGAAACTGAAAAAAAAAATTTTTTTTTCAAAATTTGAAAATTTTTTTAATTTTTTAAAAAAATCCCCAGATTTTCAAATTTTGCAAAAAATCCCTACGACACTCCAAAATAACGCTAGAATTATTTTGAATTTTGTAAAAAATGCAAAAGAGGATTTACTGAAAAAAATTCCAGATTTTCGGAAAAAAAAATTTTTTTTCCAAAATCTCCAATTCTTTCCCAATTTCTCCTTTCCGTTCCCTAACCAATTCTCATCTCATAAAACACTTATACTCTTTTCCATTTCGCCGAAAGCCTCAAGAATGTGTGTATCTGGTGGACAGCTGTCGACTACTGCCGCGAAGGGGATCCTTCTCGGAGGATTCTGAAGACAGCTGTCCCCTGACCCCTTCTCGGGTCACTTTGGCTTACATAAACTTTCCGATACACATTTCCCAAAAAAAAAGGCGCGGCAGCTGTTTGTACTATTGGAATGGCGAAATTTGAGACAATTTTAGAAACCTTAACTTTAAAGTGCAATATCTTGGAGATCAATTGATAAAATTGATCAGGTTAGGGTAGCAATCGATAGCTTATCACCTCCTCTACAAGTTTGCAGTTGATCACTTTTTGTTATCACTGATAAGAACCAAGATAGCAAGTGATAAAGAAGGCCCACTTTGAAGATGTCAGATTTCCAGGGTTTCAAGTGATAAATGATATCGCTTGGTAGCTTATCACCTCCTTAATCAATTTCCCAATTGAATTTTTGTTATTAGTGATAAGACAACTGATAAGAACCAATTGATCACTGGAAAACTTGCAACTTGATACTCGCCTTTGAAAATGCCGACGTTGTATAGGTGACAACTGACCAGGAGAGGGTGACGCATGGCATTTTTGATGATAAAATGGGAAAAAGCACAAGAAATGCGTCAAGGAAGCACCAAAAAAGCGCCAAGGCACGAAAATGACGTCAAGGCAAACAAAATTTTAAAAACGCATCTGAAAAGTAGCTCCTTCCCTTATCACCTGATATCTCGCTTCTTATCACTGATAGCAAGAAGTGATCAACTGCAAACTTGTAGAGGAGATGATAAGCTATCGATTGCTACCTTAACCTGATAATTTTTATCAATAGAGCCCTGAGAAATTGCACTTTAAAGTTACTATTTCCTTTATCACTTGATATCTCGCTTCTTATCACTGATAGCAAAAAGTGATCAACTGCAAACTTGTAGAGGAGGTGATAAGCTTTCGATTGCTACCCCAACTTGATCAATTTTATCAATTGAGCTTTGAGATATTGCACTTTAAAGTTGACCTAGACAGACTGATGGATCGGACTTTTAGTACACTTCAATTAATAATCATCTTCCCAAAGCTTCAGAAGAATCCTTCAGATTCCATATGACCCAACGGCCGAAAAGTGATCAATTACCCGTCCGGCTGCACTTTTCTGACAATCCAGGATGATAGAGAATTGTGCAACATGTTGATGATTCATCAGAGGCCGAGGCCACGCCCCCTTGCCGGAGCCGGCTCGGCGGAGCTCTCGGCTCATTCACCCGTCCAAGATGCGCTACGCGTTGGTCGCCTGTCTCGTGCTACTCGCCGCTTCGTCGTTCGTCGACGCAAAGGTTAGTCTTGAAGGGGGAATCGGGCTTGCGGGCCGGGCCGGGCCTATTTGGGCCTGGGCCTATGGGCCTAGAAGCCTGGAAGCCAGAAACTTCATCTAGACCGAGGCTGGGGCTCTGGGCTTGATTTCAGGGGGTTTGGGCCGGGCCTGAAAAAGCCTGAAGTTGAAATAGGCCTGGGCTTTTGGGCCGGGCCTATTTGAGGCCTAAAAGCCTGAAGACTCATTTGGGCCAAGGTTAGGGCTCTGGGCCTGAATTTAAGGAGTTTAGGCTTGACATCTAGGCCTGAGCTTGAAAGCCAGGATTTCGGGGTTTCGGGCTTCTCAGGCTTCTTGGGTTTTCAGGCCGGGATTTAGGCTTTCAGGCTTAATTGGGCCGATTCAGGCTTGATTTAGGCCAAGATCTAGGCTTATAGGCCTGACTTTAGGCTTCTAGGCTTTGATTCCAGGCTTCCGGGCCTAACAGGCTTTTGGGCTTCTGGGCTTCCAGGCTTCTGGGTTTCAAGGCCCAAATAGGCCTCCAGGCCTAGGTTTAGGCTCTCAGGCTTTCAGGCCATCTATTTTAGACCTATCAGGCCAATTTGGGCCGCTCTAGGCTAATATAGGCCTTCTAGGCCTCAAGACCTCCTTTCAACCCTCAAACCTCCTATTTTCGCGCTTTTGATCTGGGCTTTTCGGGCTTTTCGGGCCCAGGCCCTTTTAGGCCTATATAAGGCCCATGGGAGGCCCAATTCCAGCCCATTTCCTCCATTATTTCGCAACATTCCAGAAGAAGAAGCCAGTCGCCGACGATGAGCTCGGAGACCTGCTCGACAACATCGATGCCGATGCCGAGGAGAAGAAGACCGGTAGGCCACGCCCCTTTCTTATCAATCCTTATCATCATCAATCATAAACTCCCTTCATTCTCTGACTTCTCTAACCACTCTCCTCTATCGCAATACTCTCTCGTTTCGGTGTAAAAACGGGGAAAACGGGGCGGATTGTGAGTGACAGAGCTGGTCGAGTTGGAGAAGAAGAAGAAGAAGATTCTGGAGACAGTGTAAAAACGGGGCTGTTGGGATTGGGTTGGGGAAGAGAAGAAGAAGAAGAAAGCGGCGGGGAAGGGGTGCACTAATAGTTATTTATGAGATGTGATCAGGGGAGCATGGAAAGGGATCTTTGAAGGTTCTGGAATGAATTGCAGGAGGTGGCCGAAGTTTTGCAGGATTTGGGGTTCTAGGCCATGGGGTTCTGTGGCCTAACTTTTGGGTTTTCTAGGCCATGTAGAATATCAGAAGTTCTAGAAGGATCCCTGGCCTAACTTTTGCAGAATATGGTTTTCTAGGTCATGAGGGAAGTTATGGGGGATTACTGTAGAATTAGATGGGTTAACTTTTTCTAGGCCATCTAGGAACCTTCCCAAATTGTTGAAGGTGGCCTAACTTTTGCATAATTGAGCTTTCTAGGTCATGTGGGAAGTTCGTGGGATTACTGTAGAATCGCGTGGCCTAACTTTTGAGATGTGGGATCCTAGGCCATGTAGGCATTCAAAAGTTCTAGAAGGCTCCCTGGCCGAACTTTTGCAGGATTCGGGGTTCTAGGGCATGTGGGAAGTAGGAGGGATTACTGTAGATTTGATGGCCGAACTTTTCCCCCTTCCGGTTTTCTAGGCCACCGGGAAAAGGGTTACTGTAGTTTGGCTGGCCGAACTTTTCTGGACGGCCTGGCTTCCCAAATTGTTGGAGGTGGTCTAACTTTTGCATCATTTGGTTTTCTAGGCCATGTGGGAAGTTAGGGGGATTACGGTAGATTCTAGTGGCCTAACTTTTTCAAACTTGGATTCCTAGGCCATCTAATAAAATCACGACCTAACTTTTCCTATTTGGATTTCTAGGCCGTGGCCTAACTTCCCCCAACCCAGTTTTCTAGGCCATCTCTCCAATTTTTCCTAATTTTCCCCTCTTTTTTCAGTTGAAGTAGCCAAGAACCCATGCGAAGACCATCAGTGCGGATGGGGAAAGGAATGTGTTGTGGGAAAGAAGGGTGAGCCGACCTGCGAGTGCATCTCCAAGTGCCCAGAGCTCGACGGAGATCCGATGGACAAGGTAGGCAAGGGGATAGCTGAAAATGGCTGGAAAACATGGAAAACCACAAAAAATGCTGAAAATTCCATCAAAATCGGTGAAAATCGGTGAAAAGTGAAGAAAAATGAGCATGGCCGAACTTTTGCATTTTTGCAAAAGTTCGGCCATCACTCAAAAACCTCAAAATTCAGATTTTCAAGCTGATTAAAAGCTCGAAACTGCAAAAATTGCAATTTTATAATGAAATTTCAGCAAAAAACGCTGAAAATCGAGCATGGCCGAACTTTTGCACTTTTGCAAAAGTTAGGCCACCGCCCAAAAACCTCAAAATTGAGATTTTTAAGCTGATTTAAAGCTGGGAACTGCATGAATTATCGTTTTATAATGAATTTTCAGCAAAAACCACCTAAATTTGAGCATGGCCGAACTTTTGCAAAATTGCAAAACTTCGGCCACCACTCAAAAACCTCTAAAAACCACCATTTTCAATGTTTTTTCCCGTTTTTGGACCATTTTCACCCAATTTTTCTGAATTTCCAGGTCTGCGCCAACAACAACCAGACCTTCACCTCCCTTTGCGACCTGTACCGTGAGAGATGCCTGTGCAAGAGAAAGTCCAAGGAATGCGAGAAGGCCTCCAACGCCAAGGTCCATTTGGAGTACCTCGGAGAGTGCAAGAAGTTGGACGAATGCACTGAGGAGCACATGGCTCAGTTCCCAGAGAGAATGGCTGATTGGCTCTTCCAGGTGAGGAATTTCAGAGGAAACATATTTTTTTTTCAGAAAAAAAAATGCTAGAAAATTTATTTTTGCTTATAAAAATTTGGAAAAATATGGAATCGATAGGAAATTGTCTCCTCTACAACTTTGTAGTTGATCACTTTTCACTATCTTCAATCCTTATCAAGTTATCACTGAAATCCTGAATTTCAGCTTTGTTCAGGATTTCAGTGATAACTTGATAAGGATTGATGATAGCTAAAAGTGATCAACTGCAAAATTGTAGAGCAGGAAATTTCCTATCGATTCATATTTTTACTTTAATTTTTTGATGAATTATTGATTTTTTATGAATTTTTAAACTTTTGCAGGTCATGAAGGAGTTGAAGAAGAGACGTGAGCTCCATAAGCTCGAGTGGGAGGAGCTTCTTTCCGAGGCCGAGACTGATGATGAGAAGAAGCACGTGTACCCGGTTATCTGGAAGTTCTGCGAGCTTGACACCAAGCCACATGATAAGGTGATTAGGGACACTGATAAGGGAAAAGGGGCGGGGCTACAGTAATCCTTGGGTATCAAATTGAAAACTCGAGAAATTTATTTATTTTTGGGATTCTTGAAACTGTAAAGTTGTTTTTTCTTTTCAACTAATACAAATTTCCCATAAAATCAAATTTTTAGAAAATTTTGAAACTGAAAAAAAAATTTCAGATTTTTTTTCTGAATTAAAAAAAATTTTTCAGGGTTTTTGAATTGTCAGATTTTTTAAAAATTACTGAAAACATTTTAAAATTTATGCAAACTTTGAAAATTTTTTTGAAAAATTAAAAATTAAAAAAAAAATTTTTTTTCAGCAAAAAATTCTGGAAAATTCTGAAAAAATCCAGAAAAATTTTTATCATTTGAAAAATTGATTTTTATCAATTTAGGGTTGATTTATCACTTTATCAGTTTTGCAAAAACAAAAAATTCGAAAAAATTTTTTTTTTCAATTTTTTCCAATTTTCTTTTAATTTCAAAAATTTCAAAATTTTTTGTTCGGACCATAAAAATAAAATAAATTAATTTGTTAGCCTCAAAAAAATTCAAAAAATTCAGAAAAAAATTCCAGCTGAAAAATGGACCAAAATCGATGATTTTTAGCTCTAAAATTTTTTTTTAAAATCCCAAATCACTCCTTATCACTTTCTTATCAATCCAGTCCGTCTCCCATCACAAACTGATCCCAAAGAAAAATTCCAAAGTTCAAAAAAAAAAAAATTTTTTTTTTCAGTTGAAATTGGTCAAAAATCGATAATTTTTGGCTCTAAAAATCCCAAAAAAATTGTAAAAATTCCAAATCACTCCTTATCACTCCCTTATCATTCCAGTCGGTCTCCCATCACGAACTGATCCCAATCACTGCCCCAGTCATCCCAATGGAGTCTTGCATCAAGCCATTCCTCGAGGGATGCGATGCCAACAACGACGGAAACATTTCCATCAAGGAGTGGGGCAAGTGCCTCGGACTCAAGGAGGGAGAGATCCAGGAGAGATGCTAATCACTGATAACACTTATCAGTTTATCATTTCTGATCAATCCTTATCACCTAATTAGCCAAACCAGCTTCAAACCGCCCAATTTACTGCCAAATGCTTGCTCCATGCTGGAATTTTCTAGAAATTTATTTTTTTCCTTTGGAAAAATTTTTTCTAGATTTTTCTAGGTCATGCCCCTAAATATTTAACCTTCACAGCTTTTTTAAAAATTAATTTTTTTCTTGAAGAAATTTCTAAAATTTCTGAAAAAGTGCCAAATCTCATTTTACTCATTGATATCGAATTATTTTATTTTGATTTGATTTTTCTGTAATTTTTTGATTTTTAATTTTTTTTTTTGAATTATTGAAAATTTCAATTTTGCAGAGATTAATAAATTTATTTTTATAGAAAAAAAAATGTTTTTAATTTTTTTTCAGGGTTACTGTAACAATAGTCGGTGGAAATTCAGACTTGAAAAAAAAAATTTTTGAAAAAAATAGAGATTTTTCCGAAAAATACAGTAACCCAAAATAGACTATACAAAAAAATGGGAGTGATAAAAATTTCAGTTTCAAAAAAATTTAAAAAATTTTTGAAACTGTGAAAAAGACAATTACAGTACTTATTTTTTTCAAAAAAAAAGTTCTGGGTTACTGTAGCTAGGTTTTTTTACTGAATTCTTGATTTTCACAATTCTTACTCAATCAATCAATAAAAAAAATCAAAATAAAAAAATTCAGATCCAAAAAATAAAATAAAATAAATTAATTTTTGAATAGTGAAATTTCATAATCCGCTGGTTCTATTTTCATTTTTTATTTCATAAAAACCACGTTTTCTCAAAATCAAATTTTCATTTTTTCTATTTGGATTACTGTAGCCATTTTTGACCGAATTGTTATTTTTACAATTTTTGTATCGATTTTTTATTTTTGGGAATACGGTAGGTACAAAATGATTGAAAAACCAACATGGTCACTAATAAAATTACAGTTTCGAAATTTAAAAAAAAATTATAGGAACAGTAAAAAATCTAATAATCGCTAGCAAGCAAGATAAAAAATCATTCCCAATTTTTCAAAAAAAAAATCAATTTTTTGAATTTTATAGTCTATTTGACATTGTGAGAACAAAAATAATTCCTATTTCAAAATTTTCTAAAAGTTGTTGAAATTGAGGAAAAATTTATTGTAGGAGTTTTCGAATTGCCCAAAAATTTTACTGTAGCAATGCAATTTTGTTTTACTTCGCAAATATCAATTCTATACGATAAAAATTTTGAATTCACAAAATCGCAACCACAAAAAAAATTCCCTGTTTCAAAATTTCCTCAAAAAAATTTTTCAGACAGAAAAAAATTATTCGGCAGCGAGAATAATATTCAAAATCTTTGCAATTATCCAAAAATTGTCACCTCATCCATTTCTTCTCTATACTTTTTCTTATCAATTTCTCCAACAAGACAGGTACCAAAACAAGGTGCGAGCACGAGATGTTCGAGGATAAAAACAGAGGCGGACAATTATCACGTTTAGAAGAGTTACAGTAGGATGGGTCTCGCCACGAAAATTGTATTTATGACTTCTAGACAAAGTTTTAGTGTTTTTCTGCTGGAAATAGGTGAAAATGGAGAAATTCCAGCGATTTATATTGATTTTCGGTGAAAAAGCGGCGAAATGGTCAGAATTTGCTGAAAAATGAATAAAATACACTGAAAAAGCAGTAAAATTCCATTCAAAAGCTCTAAAACCATTTTCGTGGCGAGACCCACCAGATTTTACTAGTTTTTTTTTTATATTTTAAACATCAGGGATATGCCTAATGTTGCAAATTTTACCAAAAATCAGAAAATTTATTTTTTGAAACAGAAAAAAATTTTAATTAAATTTTTTCAATTTAAAAAAAATCAAAAATCAGAGCTAATCATGCAATAATACTAACATTTTCTAAATAATTTTTTTTGATAAATTTTTGAAACTGAAAAAAAAATTTTTGTTTAATTAAAAAAAATTTTTTTTTTGCTGGTGAAAATAAATAAAAATCACTGTTTTTATTCAAAAATCCCTTAAATTAACAAAAAAACCACAATTTTCTAGAAAAAACAGAAAAACCCGTTGGGTCAGTGGCCCCCCTGCTCGACACCTCGCCGTCCCCCTTTGATCCCGCCGACTGTGTTGCTATAATTCCTTTTATTCTTGCCGCCTTTACCAAAATAAAAGATAGGATAGCCGAGACGACGTGGCGATAAGCCAGTGGAAAACAGAAATATCCCAGGAAAAAAGAGGCTAGGCTCCACCCACGGAATTCTGAGGGAATACCTCCTTTTACGATCATTCTTTGCGTATTCTATGTCAATTCGCACCATTTTCCTCACAATCCCCTCAAAAATTGTTATTTTTTACTATTACTATCTTACAATTTTTTCTGTTTCAAAGAAACAAGAAAATTAAAAAAATTTTCAAAAGTTTAGTCGCATCTTTATATTTATTGCATTATTTACATTTCCTTTTTTTTTTTAATTTCAACTCCCTGTTTTTGGCTTTTTTTTGTTTTTTTTTTGCATTTATTCGATATTTTTTAGAATTTAGGATACTTGAAAAAAAATACATTTTCAATTTTGGAAAAAATTATAAAATTCACTCAAAATTCACTAATGCCAACCCTTTTTCGGGTGCTTATTTTTCAAAATTTTAGATTTTTTTAAATTTAGAATTTCATAAAAAATACATGAAATATGGACATTTCTGCCATTTTTATCTTATTTTTTCATTAAAAATTTTTTCATAAAAATTCTTTTTGAAATTGTTTATTTTGCCGGTTTCTATTTTTTCGAAAAATAAAATCTGGAGAATTTTAATCAATAAAAGCTGCTGAATTGAGGCTTTTTAAAAATTCCCTTTTAAATTGAAAAAAATTAAATTTGAAAAAAAACAAAAATGAAAAACCATCTGGAAGTCATAGAATTCACAGAAAATTTTTTTTTTCTGGCTTCAAAATTTTTTTTAAATTAAATTTCTGAAATTTCCCATTACTTCCTTCTATTCCGTTCTTCGTTTTATTCAGAAACTTGCAAAAAAAAATTTTTTTTTTTTTCAAATTTTTTCTATCATTTTTTCTCTTATCTGCCTAATTTTCAATCAATTTTTAATCAATAATTCCCCTTTTCCCCTAATTTTTCAGCTCTAAAAATGGATCCTTGGCGTGCTCCTGGAGCCCATTACTACCCTCCCCCATCCAATTATCACCAATTCACTGATTATCAGCCACCAACCCCGAATAATCAGAATTTCCCTCCTCCCAATTTTCAAAATTTCGAATCTGGAAATTCAAACTTCCCGCCAACCCAAATCGCAGAAAAAAATTCAAATTTCCCGGATTTTTCGAATTTCCCGCCGGAATTCCCAGGAAATTATTCAAATTTCCCGCCGTTCCACCAATTTGGAGGTCAACAATTCGAAAAATCAATCAATAATTTCACAAATTTCGAGGAGAAAAACGGTTTTTCGTTGGGTGTTTATGGAGAAAATAGGACTGCAGGGGGACCGGAAAAATCGAGAAATTCAAGGGAAATCGAGGAAAATGGATCAGCAATTGGGGATAATTATGATTGGATGAAGCCGAAAAGACAAAGGGATTGTGAGTTGAAAGAATTTTTTTTTTGAGTTTTAAAAATTTTCAAAAATTTTTTTAAATAAGAAATGGTACTATTTCATCAGTTCGAGCAGCAAAAATTGAGCATAAATTTGAAAAAAAAAATTTGAAAAAAATTTTTTTTTTTGAAAATGAATTACAAATTTTTCGGTTGAAAAAATTAAATTTTCAGAATTTTTTTTAATTTCAAAAAAAATTATATCAATTTTTGAATTCATTATTTATAACAAAAATGTTTTTTTTTCAGTTCAAAATTTTTTTTCAATTTTTGTGGATTTTTTAAAAAAATAATTCAAAATTCAGTAGAATGAATTTTTTATTTTAAAAAAATGTGAAAAGTTTTTTTTTTCAAAATTTTTATTATTATTTTAAATAAGATTTTTTCTGTAATTATGAGAATTTTAAATTAAAAAAATCATTTTTGTCATCTAATTTTTAAATTTTTTTTCAAAAAAAAAAATTTTCTCCTGTTTCACAAAAAAAATTTAAAAATTTTTAAAAATATCTCCATAATGCTTGACTGGACATTCTGTCATTTTTAATTTCCAGCGATTTCCAAAAAACAGCCAACATTTTCAAAATACCAACAAATCGAGTTGGAGAAGGAATTTTTGGTTGAAAAATACGTCAAACCGAACAAAAAAGTGGAATTGGCGAAACGACTTGATATCACTGAAACTCAGGTAATGATTGATATTGATTTTTATTGATTTTCCATTTTTCCCCAATTTTTCAGGTCAAAACATGGTATCAAAACCGTCGTCAAAAGGAGAAGAACATTCAAAAGAACAAAAAACGCGATTCGAACGGAACTGATAGCACAAGAAGCTCAGCGACTCCGGATTCGAATTAAAATGGGAAATTCTTTGAAATTTGAAGAAAAAAGGGCTGAAATTGGTTGAAAATCGGAAAAATTGAGTGAAAATTGATAATTTCTTAACGTTTAATGTTTTGCATGGTTTTTTATTAATATTTTTGTAAATTATTGATAAATGATAAAATAAAGCATGCTTTTTGTTGTAAAACCTTGAAAAAATTGATTTTTCGCAGATTTTTGAATTTTTTGAATTTTTCTGGGTTTTTTTGGTGATAAATTTGTTTTTTTGAAGTTTTTATTGGGTTTTTAACATTTTTAACATTTTTATAATTATTTTAATAAGGAAAACATACCGAATCCACTAAAAATCGCCTCGGTAAAGCTGAAAAATCGGAAAATCAGCAAAAAAACGCTGAAAATCCACTTGCGCGTCAATTCCAGCGCTTTTGGTGCATTGCGGACATTGCACCACACTGGACGACACCTTCAGATTACTGTAGTTTCAATGCAAGAAATCAATGAAAACGGTTAAAAATATTCATTAGATTCATAAAAAACCCGTAATAAAACAACATTTTTCCAAAAAATATCAAAAAAGCAAGTGAAAAATATTGAATAGGCTTGTGGGGTCTGAAGTGGCAAAATTATGGCAAACTGGTGGCAAATGCAAAAAAAATACCGATTTGAAACAGAACAAAGCAAAAAAAGAAAGAGGTTATTCAATTTGTACAGAAAAAAAGGGTTTGGATTGGATCACAAAAATATTGGAGTAAATGATTAGGGTATTCGTATCATTTGATGATATGATTATATGAGAAAAAAAAAAGAAAAACTGGCCAAACTAACTACTTTGGAAAATAAACAAAAAAACATGTTCAAAAATGTAACTTTCAAAAATTTTACACTGGAGACAATGGGTTTGTAGGGCTCTTGTGTGTTACAGAACCAGAGCTGATGTGGTTCTGAAAAATGTTTTTATTTTTATTTTTTAACATTTATTCTGCTATTTTTTGAGCTTTTTCCGGTTGCAATCCGTTGAAAATAGCGAAAACACGGCCTGTAAAAGTGTACGCGATCTGTCGCCACGGAAACGACTGCTACAGTATCCCTCTTGCTCATGTTAAAAACCGAAATCGTTCAAAACTAGGAAATTTCATTGAAATTGAAGCCAAAAAGGGGAAATAACACATATCTTCATTGGAATTAGCAAAAAAAGTTTAAATACAACGTAAAATTTAGAGAATTCCGTTTTCGATTCAGTTTTCCGTGTTCTCCTGTTTTTCGGGTCGCCGACTGTGTAGAATTGTCTGCAATTTGGTATTTCAGTGATAATTAAATAGAGAATTGAATAATTAATCAATTTTTGAAGAAAGAAACAAGAAAAACGGAGAAAAACGAGAAAAATCGGTGAAAATTGAAGAAAAAATAAACTAAATTTGAAACAAATAAGTTTGGCGCCCGGCCTTTCTTCGCAACAGGGCGAGATTGCAACATTTGACGTCATCGTCGCCGCGAGATATTTGAGCGAAATCGTGGCGAAAATCCCAGTGGAAGCGCGTACACTTTTACAGGCCGTGGAAAAATCCACTAAAAAATAATTTTTCCGGGATTACGGTAGCGGTGAAAGTGTGCGCGGTGTTTGCGGACTTGGCATTTTAGTTGACGCGCAAGTCGATTTTTGAGCTTTTTTCACGAATTTCAACTGATTTCGCCGGTTTTTTTGCGGTTTTCAGTCACTTTTTCATTGGAAAATGTTAAAATAATAATTTCTGGCATAATAAACTGTCCAAAAAAGTAACTTTTCCCTCAAAAAATCAAAAAACCATGCCAAAAACAGATATTTTTCAAAATTCCCGCTGTTTTCCTTATTTTTCTCCCCCGCACCTCCAAAAACACCTTTTTACACCCTCTGATTCCTCCATTTCCTCATTTTGCACACCTTCCCCATTTTCTCAGAACAGCTCCCAGCCAAAACAACGAAAAATAAGCGAACAAGCAAAAATTGATGACGAAATCCCCGATTTGTCATTTTTCCAGGCATCAGACACTTTTTCGCGCTGATTTTCAGATTTTCAGCTGTCAGTTTCAGCAGAACACTCATTTCGGTGGAATTCACCCCGAAAACAAGGGAAGATGACTCAAAACTCACCGAAAACACTGGAATACACGCAAAGGCGACTTTTTGTATCCTTTCCACGTATTTATCACATCCATCTTCGAAAACCATCACTCGCATGTTGTAAAGCATCGGTTCACAGTGAATTGTGCCACCTGAAAGTTTGAAAATTGCTGAAAATCAGTGCCAAGGCGCGCCTTCATCACCAGCCTCCTCTCCCAAACCTGGCGATGCAGGGTTGGCGCAACCGGTAGCGCAGTGGGGTTTGGAGCGAGAGGTCATTGGATCGAAACCTCTTCGCTTCAAATTCCTTTTGCAAGTCCCCCAAACACTCACCATTAACTTTAACTTGTTGACACGAACACTCGACTTCAGAAATAGCGGCGGGTATCCTCTGCAACAAGTTCAAAAAATTAATGACATCATGCCGGGAATCGCCAATGAAAAAGTGTCTCGTACGAATTTCTTATTAAAAATGTGTGTGTGTAGCGGACGGGACGGCGGAAAAAGTTCAGCTCATTTCTGATCTTCTCATGCATAATTGAGCAGCTCAACCTAACTCAACGTGAGAAATCGGAACTTTTTCAAAAAAATATTTTTTTCAATTTCAATTTTTAATTTTTTTTTCAAAAGAATGTGTGTTCTGACCTTTTCATCGTAATTCAAAATATGGTGATAAGGACATATTGATCGTTCTGATAACGGCTGATCTGGTAGCACTTCTTGTGATTTTTCCATAGGGTTTATGGTACAATCTCGAGATTTTGGGGTTAGGAGGTGCCGGTGGAGGGGCTGATATTCGAGAAGAATCTGGAAAATTTTAGATATTGATTTTTGGGTTACGGTAGTTTGGAAAGTCCGCAAAAACCGAAAATTGGAATTTTTTGATTTTTTTGGGGATTACTGTAGCTCAAAAATCTACAATCGCGGAGATTTGGGGTTACAGTAACCCAGAAAAAAATTTAAAAAATTATCGAGTGGTGTTTGCGGACTTGTCAAGGTACAGTAACCCATTTTTCATCAAATTTTTTACCTGCGTATCAGGTTGAAAAAACGAGAACATTTCCTCGTCCCTCCGATTGATTAACCGTGAAAATGACTCGTGCATTTGCTGATTTGCAGTACTTATACAGGAAAGACTTCGTTTTTGGTGTTTTCGGGTGATACGGGCGTCCACTGATAAGGTGATTAGCTGGAAATGATAAAAAGTTGAAATTTGATTTTTTTTAATTTTTAAAAAATTTTTCCAGGTCAAAAACTTCAATTTTTAGCTATTTCTGACCTAAAATCATTAGAAAAATTTTTTTGAAAAAATTGTAAATTTTTTGGGTTACTGTAGACATGGTGTTTGCGGACTTTTCAACTTACAGTAACCCTTTATCATTAGAGCGCACTTCCCAAAGATCAAAAACAAAAAAAGACACTTAAAAAATGGCAGATCGCCCCCAATCGATAAGGTTATCAAGTCCTTTTCTCCTAGAATTTTGTTCCTGTTTATGTGGGAAAATGAGAAAGTTTATGGGGATAATTTAATGTCTAGAGCCACTAAATTAGAGGTTAGCGCCTCAAAAACCAGCCATTNNNGGGGGTTACGGTACTTGTAGAAGTACGCAAACACCGCTACAGTAACCCAAATTTTTTTTTTAATTTTAAAAATTAATTCAGGGCACAAATCTCAAAATTCGTGTGTTTTGGGCCTAGACTGAACTTTAAAAAATCGGGGAATAAAAATGATTAAATTAGACCTTTGAAATTGAATTTTCAGTGCTAGATCTTTGAAATTTGAGCATTTTGAGCTCCAAATTATTTTTTAAATTTTTTAAAAAATCCCTAAAAATCCAACTTTTCCCAAAAAAGTGTAGGAATTTCCCAGTGTAAAAATGTCAAATTCTTGTTGATCCGTCGGCCGTTTTTTCACATTTCCAGACGAAAATTGGAAGAGTTTCAAGAGACATTTCCCATGATAATTATCAGATTTCGGGATAAAGTACTGATTAAAAATGTATAATTTCATTGAGTGCAGCTGACACTGAATGGGACCGAATTTTTGGGGGAAATAGGTCAAAATATGAAGTTTTGGGTTTCTAGGCCACGAAATAGTAAAGCTAGGCCATCGAGGGAACTGAAAAATGAAATAGAACCCTGAAAATCAACAATTTGGATTTCTAGGCCATTGGTTCAGGTCATCCGGAAACACTAAAGGTCAGAGATGGCCTGGAAAACCAAATTTTGGATTTCTAGGCCACGAAATGGAAAAACTAGGCCATCTTGACCTAGAACCACAAATTTGGCTTTCTAGGCCACCATTAAGGAAAGCTAGAGGTCAAGCATATTTCCAGATGGCTTAGAAGTTCAAACTTTTGGAAATTTGGTTTTACAGGCCATCAAGAAGCTATCAAGATGGCCTAGAAATTCAACATTTGGGTTTCTAGGTCATGGAACAAAGTGAAAGAGGTCAAGCTGAAAAAGGTCAAGGTCAAGATGACCTAGAAACCCAAAAATCGAGATTTGGGTTTCTAGGTAATTTGAAAGTTGACCTAGAAGTTCGTTTTCTAGGCCACCAAGGTTGAAAAGTAGGTTGGTGGCCTAGAATACCAGAAATTTGGATTTCTAGGCCATAGCTCTAATGTAGACAACTAGGTCAAGATTTCCATGACCTAGAACCCCAAATCCATGGATTTCTAGGCCACACAGTTCAAAAAATCTGTTAACTTACCATGATGAAAAGGTGTATTGCGTGTGCAAGTGTCGTCGTGAGCATATTACGACAGTCTCCTCCAAACCCGACTTCTCTTTGACTCCTTGACACTCTCTGACAACTCGATCCGGCTTCTTCATATCCAAAAGGCTCCGCCCACTTTTTCTCTGCGTCTCCGGGGCTCCTGGCCACGCCCACTTCTCGCACATTTCCGTGTTGATTTCCAGGGCGGGATAACTGAACAATTTGAGTGGGAAAGGGGGCGGAGCTTAGGGAGTAGGAGGTAACGGGTCAGAGAGCAAGGGACAAGGAAGAAGAAGTTGGGAGATGGCCTAGAAATCCAGAGATTTGGGATTCTAGGCCAGATTTGGAAAAATATTCGGAACTGCAAAAAAACTGTTTTTCAAAATTGAAAACTTGTAAAAATTGAAATAGTTCATTTAAAGGTCAAAAAAACTGTTATGACCTAGAAATCCAAAGTTTTGGGTTTCTAGGCCAGATTCGCATTTTTATGGGAAGAGAATACAGTATGGTTGAAGATAATGGAATGTAGAGTTTCAAAAAAAAAAATTTAAAGCCGGAAAAAATTTTTTTAAAACAATTTGAAGGCCTGAAAAAATTTTCTAGAATTTTCCAAAAAAATAATATTTTTATTGGCTAAAAACATAATTTTTAAAAATTTGAAAAATACGGTGATCAAATGTGTGTTCATAGATTTGGAATTGAGACAGAACAATTTGAAAAGTTAAAAAAAATTGAAGGCCTGGAAAGCTCAAATATTGGATTTCTAGGTCACAAAAAAAAGAAAAAAACCAAGAAAATGAGAAAAATTCAAATTTTTAAATTTTTCATTTTTTCTAGAAACCAAGGATCAAAGAAAACACTTTTTCGAAAATTTTTAAATTTTTTGAATTTTATTGTAACAGTAATTTTTAATTTTATGGCCCTCACGAGATAAAAAAATTTTAATTTATTTTTTTGCAAAAATTCTACAAAAGAACGAGAGACTGAAAATTGAAAATTTCAAAATTTCCAAATTTTCCTAAATTTTTTGAAACAGTGATTTTTCAAACTTTCATGAAAGTTCTAGAAGCACCTTTCGATTTTAACCAATTTTTCAAATTTCGCGCCACTTCCGTGACGTCAACACTGTCTGTTCTGTGGCCCATAACCCGTAGACCCGTAACGTTTTGACCTAATTATCTCCCCCTCTTTTTCCATTTTTGTGCTCTTTTCGTGCTCATTTTTGTGAACTTTCTTTTCCATTTTCAACTGACATTCTTTTTTTCGAAAAATGCTTCCGGGTGTCAATGACAATGATGTCATTGTCATTGACAAGGAACTTTTATGAAAGGGGGCTGAAATCCTGGAATCATCTGAAAAGGGGGTTCTTATTCAAATTTTCAAATTGGCGCATAGGATTTCTCGCAGCGAGAACTACAGTAAGACTTGCAGTTTTAAAACAAAAATTGATTTGAAAACAGTCTTACTGTAGTTTTCGTTGCGAGATATCGTGCGCGCCAATTTGAAAATTTATGAAATTAAAAAAAATAAAAAATGTTCCTGTTTCAAATTTTGAACGAAAATTCAATATTTTTTCAAAAATTCGATCGTTCTATTGTTGAACATTCAAAAAAATGTACGATTTTCATTCGAAAATAGAAAATTCAAATTTTGATGAAAATATTTTTTTGCTGTTTTTTTTTCAAAAATTTGAAACATCATAATTTTCAAAACTTTTTTGAAAATTTTTTTTTATTTTCAGAACCATTCTTATAAGAAATACACCAATCGGGTCTCGCAACGAAAAACGGAAAAATTTTTTAATTATGTGACCACCCACGAAGCTTACTCAAAATTCCTTATTTTTTCCGCTTTTCGTGGTGAGACCCAATGACAAAAAATTGGTTTATTTTTCATGAAAAATATGTTTTAAAAATCAAAATAAAATTTTCAATTTTTAAAAAAGTTTTGAAAATTGAAATTCTGCTGTTTCAAATTTTTTATAAAATCTGTAAAAATCAATTTCTTTGCAGTACTCAATTTTAAAAAAATTTTAAAATTTTCTATTCCACTTCCATTTTGCAGATGATGTGTTCCGTTTTGTCCGGGGTGTCGTAATCGTAAACATTCCATTTATAAAAATTCATTAACTGCTTCTTCTGACTTATAATTGACCCGAAATGTCGTAATGCTATCGCTATTTCAAACTTTTCCAAAGGGGACGCAATAAAGGGCAAAGTTTGGGAAATATGGAAGAGGAAATCGGGGATTTGGGGTTCTAGGCCATGGGAAATTACATTGGTGGCCTAGAAATCCAACTTTTTGATTTTCTAGGCCACTGGAATTTTTTCACAGTTTTCGAGTGAAAAAAATTAGCGATTTTCAAATTTTTACCATTTCTAAAAAAAATTTGAAAAAAAATCTATTGACCAGAAAATCCAAATTTTGAATTTTCTAGGCCATTAGCAACTCAAAAATTAAAAAAAAAATTTTCATTTTTCCCATTCAAAAAATGCACCAAAAATCACTTCCCTCTAGTAATTACAGCTTTTGTAAAAAAAAACCACTGAATTCCAAATAATTCAACATTTTTTTGACATTTATTGGCGAAATTGGTGTGTTTTGGGTGCAAAAAACACAGAATTGGCTGGGGGACTAGTTTTTTGATTTTCTAGGCCATGGGCTTAAATTTGGGCCGAAACTTCAAGAAAAAGGGCCTAAAAATGGCCTAGAACCTATATTTTAAAAATTTGGATTTCTAGACCACTAGAAAGTTAGGCCACAAGCTCAGCACTTTTGGATTTTTCAGAAATTGAATTTCTAGGCCACCCAGTCGAAATTCTAGTCCCTCTCCCATTTTTTTTCAAATATTTCCAAGTTCAAAACTTGCTTCACATCTTGCAATCTCTTATCATCACTCCTTATCATTCCTTATCATTACATGATTCCTCGAAATTTTCCAGAATTTTACGGTTGGGTTCTATGATCAGTGGCGAGGTGAAAAATGCGAATTTCATGTGAATTTTTTGTGGAAAAAAGGTAAATTGGGGGAAATTGTTGATCGGAGTGATTGGTGATAAGGAATTTTTGAAAATTTTGGGTGATAAGAGTGCAATGGGTACAAACTAGGGAAAATTTATGAATTTTGATATTTTTTTACTGTTTTAAGAATTTTTAATTTTTTTTTTCAAATTAAAAAAAAATTAGTTGAGACCATGGAAGCTTGTCATTATCTGAAATTCGAAAAAAAAATAAAATTCAAAATTCAAAAGCTTTAAAAAATTTAATAAATAACGAAAAACTATAGAATTTTACAGAAAAATTAAAAAATCCTACAGTAACCTTATTTCAAAAAATTATATTTTTAAAAATGTATTTTAATTGGATACTGTACTGAATTGAAATTTTTAAAATAAATTTTTGAAAATTAAAATTTTTTCTGGAAAATTCTGAAGAATTTCAGAAATTTTGTGATTACTTTTGATTTTTTTTAATTGTCAAAAGTTTAAATTAATTTTTTTTAAATTCCAATTCCTGAAACAAATACATTGATATTCAAAACTACAGTCATCCTGGATTTTTTTGCAGAAAAAAAATATTGATTTTTTGTTTTCGAAATTCAGAAGCTTCATGTCTTCTTTTGAAAAGCTTCTTCAGGAAATTTTTAGAAAATTTTTGGATTTTTGAAAAGTTTTATGAAGTTTTTTTTCATTAGGACTTTTTTTAAAAATTTGAAGATTGTTCAGTTTCAAAAACAAATAATTTAAATTTTTCCAGAATTTTGTCATTGGAAATAACCGTTATTTTGCTATTATTCCTATTTTTAAATTTTCAAAAAAAAAATTTTGAAAAGAAACTTCACTGGAACTAAATATCTAACTGAATTTTTTTTTGATTTTGGAAAACAATTTACAAAAAAATTTCAAGCAGTAAAAAATATCAAAATTTATCATTTTTTGTCAAAAAATTTTTTAAAATAAAAATTCAGAAGTTTCATGTCATCTGACTGATTTAAAATTTTTTTTTAATTTTAAAAAGTTTTAAAAATTCTCCAATAAACTTCAGAACTCTTTCTCTTATGCCCCAGAACTCATGGGATCATCGAAACACTGCTGCATTGTGTGTAGTGTGGTCGGGAGGGACCTCCCAGTGTGTAAATCGTCCATTAATTACACGGTCCGAAATTGATGCCCAAGACCCTCCCGTCCACAAATTTTTTCGGAGTTTGATCTTTTGAAAATGTCAATTATTCGGCGGGGGATTCGGGAAGGTAGTGATTAGGAAGTGATAAGTTATCACTGATAAGGTGGGATTTTTTGAAATCAATTTTTATTATCAAATTATCAAATTATCAGTTAGAAACCAAAAAACTAAAAAAAAACAAAAAAAATAGAAATTAAAGCTCTCAAAAAACCGAAAATTAAAACTTGTAATGGACGAGTGATAAGAGTAAGTGATAAGGAAAAAATCAATCCAGCTGATAATCAGCTATCAGTCATATCTAAACCCGCATTTTCGAAAAATCACAGGCAGAAATGGGCAAGACCCGAAGAAAAATCGATAAAGGAAAGAAAATCAATAAAAAATCAATAATCACGCAGAAGACGTGGCAGCGCCTCCGATCTCGACGACGACGTGTTCGACACGTGAAGTATGGGTCCCACGTGGAAGGATTTTTGTCTCCGTTGAGTTGGCCGATGGGTCAGTGGCCTGGAAAATGAGGAATTTTAGAAAAAGTTAAGAAAAATGTAAGGTGGCCTAGAAATCCAAATTTGAAAAATCTAAGCCCGGGAAAAAAAATAAAATGGGTTTCTTGGCTGAATAGAAATGTTTTTTGAATTCAAAAAATTTCCAAAAAATCAGAAAAGTTCAAAAAAAATTATGATGGCCTAGAAATCCAAATTTAAAAAATTTAGGTTAACGGTGGCCTAGAAAAAAATAAAATTGGGTTTCTAGGCCAAATGAAATTTTTCAAAAATTCGAAAAATTCCCTAAGAATCAGATCTGATTCTTAGGGAATTTTTCGAATTTTTGAAAAATTTCATTTGGCCTAGAAACCCAATTTTATTTTTTTCTAGGCCACCGTTAACCTAAATTTTTTAAATTTGGATTTCTAGGCCATCATAAAATTTTTTTGAATTTTCGTAAATTTTTTCAGATTTTTAGGAAGTTTTTTGAATTTTTTAAAAAAATTCTATTCGGCCTAGAAATCCAATTTTTATTTTTTTCTAGGCTACTCGCGGCCTAGATTTTTTGAAATTAAAATTTCTAGGCCACCGAAATTTTTTTAAAAATTTTTTTGAATTTTCTCTGATCAGAGAAAATTCAAAAAAATTTTTAAAAAAATTTCGGTGGCCTAGAAATTTTAATTTCAAAAAATCTAGGCCGCGAGTAGCCTAGAAAAAAATAAAAATTGGATTTCTAGGCCGAATAGAATTTTTTTAAAAAATTCAAAAAACTTCCTAAAAATCTGAAAAAATTTACGAAAATTCAAAAAAATTTTATGATGGCCTAGAAATCCAAATTTAAAACTTCTAGGCCAGGGGTGACCTGGAAAAAATTAAAACTGGGTTTCTAGGCCATCAAAAAATTTTTTGAAAAATTTATAAATTTTTAAATTTTTAAAAATGTTCTCAAAATTAGGAAAAATTAAGAAAAATCCGGTTGGCCTAATTTTAAATTTCTAGGCCACCAAACTAAAATTCTAGGCCATCATAATTTTTCCTTAAATTCCCAAGATCATCGTCCACATCCAAAAGCTCAAAAATCGTGTCTCTTCCTCCACCCTCGCTTTAATCACCACCTTATCACCAACTGATAACTACGTAATTCTCAGAATCCATCACCATTTCTCTTCCACCACAAACATCCAGCAGACCTTTAATTTCCGAGAAATAAATTTAATTTTTTGCGAAAAAAAAATCTTTTGAATATATTCCAAAGTACATGAGGTATAAGAGTGCAAATTGGATTTTTCCCCTGGAAATCATAAAAATAACGCGAAAAGTTGCATTTTTCCGCGTAATTTGATGAATTTGCACTGAAAAAAGAGCTGAATTTCTGATTTTTCCGCTTATGAGCAAGTTACGTGATTATGACGTGAAGAAGTGCTCAATGAGCTCTAAAATACATTTGGGAAGTGAAAAAGGGACTTTTACAGTTGAAAATCGCGATTTTGAGCAAGATCGCGAAATGCGCCAGCACCAGAAACGCGTCAGTGTCCTTCTCTTTGGCGCAACTCATTTTAGGTCAAATTTTCCCGTTTTTCATGATTTTCCCAGTGTTTTCCATTATTTTACCTCGTATTTTGGCGGATACAGATACTGAATGTTCAACGGCTGAACCGTCGGTGTCGTCAAATGATGCTGATTCGCAAACTGTCTCGACATGATCGGACGGCCTCCGGAAGGCGTTGTTCGGAATCCCGGTGCCATTTCTTTGCCGATATCCGAGTATAGAGGTGGTGGAGCGTCCACTGATGTCACTGCTGAAAAATTGGAAAATTTTCAATTTTCAAAAAAAAAAAAATTTTTTCAAAAATTTTTTTAAATTTTTCCCAAGCTTTCCCATCAAAAACCAATGTCATTTTCGTGTTCTCCATGTCTTGTTTACCCCGCCAAAAAATTCGCGTGTCAACAAACCGATCCCCTGAAAAGTTACGGCTTGCACCGAAAGTGCGTCAACAAAATTTGCTGGCGCACTTTTGGATCCGTGCTTTTCCGTGCTCAAAATACGTATTTTACGTGTTTTTTGAGCCGGGAAAGACCAAAATAATGTGATCAGAACAGGAAAATTGGGTTTGAATGCGGAAATTGGAGATTGGATAGAGGACAAGTTCCAATCACCAAAATATGTCCAGACAATTGGAATTTTCTGGGAAAACTGTGACGAAAGTGATAAGGAATTGTTTTTTGATTGTTTTTCTTCAAATTCGTGATTTTTGAGCCCCTAGGGACCAAGATCGAGAATTGCGCCAGCAAATTTTGCTGGCGCATTTCTCGATCAGCTCATAGTTCAATTCCGAATCTATTTTTACCATCACTGATAATTCACATGATTTCCATGCAATTTCCGGCTCCAAAGCTCCGCACCAAGAATGCGTCAACAAGTTTGTTGACGCAATCCCGGTGCAAACATGATTTTGCTGATTTTGATGATTTTCCAGCGCTTATCAGTTCAAATTTACAAGGAAATGATAAATTTTGCTGTGACTGATGCAATTTTCACTGCGAAACTTGGGGGAAACCCCAAACTACTGATAAGTGATAAGAGCCAAGAAATCAAAGTGTCTAGTGATAAGGGAGAAAAGGTGGAGTGATTTGATGACAATTTGGGGCTTGATCTATTGGAACTACTGGAAAAACTTTTTTGCTAACGCAATTTCGGTGCAAGAGGATGAGTTTCAAGCTGTATCCAAAAAAGCGCCAGCAAGAAAAAAAAAATTGTTGGCGCATTTCCCGTACCGATATCATATTTTGGCGGTGGTGGAAGTTGACGAAGGATTGACGCAATTTGAGAAGACGATGACTGCCGAAGGGCTTGAACCGACGGAAGAGTCGCTGGAAAATGTTTGTTGGCGCATTTCCGGTGCGTTGGCGCATTTCCGGTGCGTTGGCGCGTTTTTGGTGTAGTTGATCAGATCATTGTTCAAAATACTTGGTTTCTTATCATATCAATTTATCAATTCTTCTTCGTTATCAGTGAGAGGTACAGGGTTCAGAATTCATAATTCAGAAACTGATCGAGAAAAGCGCCAAGGATCGAGAAAAGCGCCAGGGAAACTTGAAAAAACTCACGTCTTTCATAACTGCGGACCACTAGACAAACAACACATAAGCAGAGGAAAATGATAAAAATGATTGGGCATGAGGCCACCAGTATCACTTCCCACAGTTCTGTTGTTGTGTTTCCTGGAAAAATTTGTAAAAAAAAGTTTTAAAATTTTTAAAAATTTTTTTGAATATTGTAGTTTATTTTAGTTTATCTGGAATTTTTTCAAAAATTTTTTCAACCATTTTCCAGCCAAAGAATTATTTTTTTTTCATAACAATAATTTTTTTGGTTTCAAATTTTTTTTCCTATTTTTAAAAAATGTTCTAGACTTTTATTGGACTCATGATATTCTTTAAAAAATTTATACAATTATAGAAATTTTTTAAAAATAAAAAAAAAGTTTTATAGTCAGTTTTGTGTCAGAAAATTTTTAAAAAATTTTTTTGAGGTTCAAAAAATTTTTTTTAATTTTTTTTGAATGGTTAAAAATATTATTCTGATTTATAAATATTGCAGAATTTTTTCTGAAATTTCTGGAATAAAAAAAATTTATAGCCATTTTCCAGCCAAAAAATTCAAATATTTCCAAAAAAAAATTTTTTTCGGTTTCAAAATTTTTTTCTCAAAATTTAAAAAATTTTCCAGACATTGATTTGTTACTCTTGGTTGTTCCTACATCTTCATAATTTTTTTCAATTTTCAAAAAATAAAAAAAAAATCTTTCATAGCAAGTTTCAGCCTAAAAAACTCAAATTTTCAGAAAAAAAAAATTTTTTTTTTCGGTTTCAAAATTTTTTTTTTCAATTTTAAAAAATTTTTAAACACTAGTGAGTTATATCTGTTTGTTCAAAATGTTCAATAATTCCTCCTATTTTTTTGAAAAATTTAAAAAATTCCCCACATACCTGCTCGTAAATGATGCGGCTCTGGCGTGGTAGGTACAATAAGGCTGTCCATGTGGAAGGCGGACTGAAAAAATTATCAGTGATAAGGTGATACATTCTAGTGATAAAGGATTGATTGGGTGATTTTTAGGAAGATTTGGGATAAAAAAAAATTATTTTATTTTTGTGAAAAAAAAAATTTTTTTTAGTTTTTTTTAATTTTCAAAAAAAAATTCAGCAAAAATTGAGTATTTACCATTTTTATCACTGATAACAAAAGCGGACCACCTCCTTCTTCTCCACAAAAAAAAATTCAGGAACCAGCTTTTTTTTCTTACACTGATAACAATGATAGGCAGTGATAAGAATAGGCAAAGTTTAATTTGAGAGTCGATTGTTCCAAAACTTGAAAACTAACAGTTGAAGAGACGAAATGTGGGGGTCAAGTGGCGAAAAAAACGAGAATTCGGGTGGCCATTTCTGTTATCAGGTGCGGCGAGAGAGTGTGTGGAAAGAGGAGGGTGCGAGAGAAAAAGAGGAGAAATACAGAAGACGTACTGATGACGTGTGTTTTGCAGAAGAGTACTTTGAAATCATCTTGGGGTTTTTTTTGAGAATTTCAAAGTGTTTGGGTTACTGTAGCTCCAAAAGTCCGTAGTTTTTCAAACAAAATTTTTTTTTCAGTTTCAATGTTTTCATATTTTCAAAAAATGTTTCTCGTTATTATTACCATTTCTGCGAATTTAGAAAAATCAATAAAATCCACAAAAATTAATATTCAAATGGTTTTGGAATTTTGATATTGCTTTTATAAAAATAACAAAAATTCAAAAATTCAAAAAAAAAATTTTTTTTTCAAAAATTCGAATTTTCCGATTTTCGTGTCGAGACCCAAATCTCCTTGAAATTCTATAATTTTTTAATTTCTTATCACTTTTTATCAATAAAATCTCCTAAAAATTGAAAATGTCAAATTTTCCGGGTTACTGTAGCACCAAAAGTCTGCAATTTGTCGTGAGACATGGTGTTTGCACAGAAAATTCAAATTTAGCCCTAGAGACCCAGAAAAATTGGAATAAGGTCAGAAAATGTGGGGAATTTGAATTTGAGGTCAGAATTGAAGAAAAAAAATTTTAGGTACCATGAAAAACGATCTTATGCAAATTTTGTTTTCATAAAAAATTTTCAAAAATTTTTGAAACAGAAAAAAATTGAAAAAATCAGGAAAAATCAGAAAAATATAAAAAATTCAAATAAAAACTCAGAATTCAACAGAAAAATTTATAAGCTCAAAAATAAAATTATCAAAAAATCCTTATCAAAAATCCTTATCACTACCTCTAAAAATCCCGTTATTCTACGTGTACCTATCCCCCAAGACCTAATTTCTTATCACTAACACCAATAATTTTGCATTGAATACTCTGAGTTGCTTATCAGTGTTATCACCGACTCAATCGGTCAAAGGGGCGTGGCTTCGAGAAAAGGGCGGAGCCAGACAATTTCATTGAAATTTGGGGAATTTTCGGAAAAATTAATGGGGTGATTTTTTGAAATTCAATTTCAAAAATAATAAAAGAATAATTTTTTTGAAAAATTGGAACAATATTTGTCAGTTTTTCAAACATTCAAAATCTGAATTTGATATTTTGAATTCGGGGAAAAATCACACGGGGACCGCGCCGAATTTGCATAAAAATCGGCGAAAATGACGTAGTTGAACTCGAAATGTGACCAGACTACTGTTTTCCAGTGATTAGTGATCACAGGTTTTATCAGTGATAAGGGATATCAGATAACGCAGATGATTGGAAAAAATTAGAAAAAACAATTTTAAAAACATTTTGAAACTGAAAAAAAAATTTTTTTTTCAATTGTTTTAATTTTTGAGAATCTGACTTCAAATTCAAATTCCTCGCATTTTTCTGACCTAAATAAATTTTTTCCGGGTCCCTAGGGCTAAATTTGAATTTTCTGTGCAAACACCACGTCTCACGACAAATTGCAGACTTTTAGAGCTACAGTAACCCGGAAAAATTCAATTTTTCAATTTCCAGCAGGTTTCATTGATAAAAAGTGATAAGAAATTTGAAAAAATAATTTAATTTCAAAGAGATTTTGGTCTCGACACGAAAATTTGAAAATTCGAATTTTTGAGAAAATTTTTTTTTGTTGGAATTTTTCAATTTTTATTTTTTAATATATTTTTAATAAAAACAATTTCAAAATTTCGAAACCATTTGCAACGTCCTGTTAACAAAAAAATATTAGCCTTATCACACTATCACTCATCATAAAATTGTTTTCAATAAACGCCAAAAAAGTGCATGTGACCAGCGGCAAAATATACAGATTACAAGTTTGTTCCGGTTGTTTTTCGAAATTCTCTCAAATACCGTAATCCTATTATGAATTCAATTTCGTGGTGAGACATTTCAATTTTCGAAAAAAAAATGTTTTTTTGCAGTTTTAAAATTTTCATATTTTCAAAAAATGTGTTTCGTTTATAGTTCCATCTTTCCGAACATGAAAAATCAATAAAATCCAAAGAATCTATATTCCGGGTTACTGTAGCTCCAAAAGTCTGCAATTAGTCATTCGGTGTTTGCACAGAAAATTCAAAAATAGCCCTAGAGACCCAGAAAAAATTCAATTAGGTCAGAAGAATGAGAGGGATTTTAATTTGATAAGGAAAATTTTCTAAAAATTTTTTGAACCTTTCAAAAATTCAAAAACCAAAAAAAGTGAAAAACCGAGAACACGGAAGCGCCAAAAACCCGACAAAAAAGAACGAGTTCTCGGAAAATCATTAGAAATGCACAAAAATGTTTGATGAATGAAAAATCATCTGGTCAAAATGAACTCATCAGAAAAGCGCCAAGGCACGAGAAAAGCGCCAAGGCACCAAAAATGCGCAAACGAAAAATTTTCAAAAAATCGAAAATTTACCTGAAAATCAGAAAAGTCATCGGTAAATTGCATCGGGATGACCCTAAAAATTACAAAAATTCAAAAGTGCACGAGAAACGCGCCAACGAACTAAAAGTGCGTCAACGGTGAAAATACCATCAGAAAAATCACGTAAATCAAATCAAAACGATGATGACAGAAAAACTGAAAACTGGTTCTTCATTTTTTCTGCAAATTTCTTTTCTAACCGATCACACCGCCTTGACCATTTCCGTCTTCTCGAAGGTCATTGTGTCTGGCACCCTCTCACTTTCACACACTCTCTCGTTGGCGGGTCAAAAGTTATGAATTTTCAATGAGAAGGAGAGATGGGTCAAGTGCAAATATTTGGACAATTGGAGGGAGGAACAAGTTGAAAAAAAGAGGAAAAAATGAGTAAATGGGGTAATTACAGTAATCCAGGAAAATTTGAAAAAAAAAAGTTTTAGATTTTTTCCTTTTTTTTTGGATTACTGTAGATTGTGAAAAATATGTAATACAGTAATCCAAAAAAATTAAAAATATTTTTCTTTTGGATTTTTCAAAAAAATATTTTGAAACAGGAAAAAATTCAATTTTTATTTTTCGTTGCAAAAGTGCTTACAGTAACCTGGAAATTCAAAATTAATTTTTTTTTCAGATTTTTAGAGGTAGCAATAATGATGGGAATTTTGAAGAATTTTTGAAAAAAAAATTGGGACTGAAAAATTTTTTTAAAAATTTTTTCGAGATTACTGTAGGCGGGAATATTTTTAAAAAAATTTTTTAATTAAAAAATTTTTTTTTTTAATTCCAAAAATTTCCAAATGCCTTCTGGAGAATTCCAAGCACCTCCAGAACCTCTTCCCCACCCAATAAGTCACTTATGATCCAAATCGGAACAAAAGTGAAAGTAAAAGTGAAAGTAGAGCAGATGGAGCACACCTGGCTCGAATTAGCCAGGGGTAATCCGGTGTTTTGGATCGAAAAGGATCGGAAAGGGAAAACGAGAAGGTTTAGGACCCCAAAATAGATGAAATGACGTATTTAGGATTTTTCTGGAATTTTTAGAAAAAATTTTTTTTTGAAGAAAAAAAATTTTTCCCTTCAAAAATTTTTTTTCAAGTCAAAAACCAATGTTCTGATAATCATATCACCAAAAAAACTTTTTACAATCTCCGGAAAAATCCTCGGATTTCCCAGATTTTCTCATGTGGGTGGAGCTAAATCCCGCAGATCCTGATAAGGATCTGATTATGATAAGTGATCGAAAACTGGAAGATTTCCTGATTTTTAGCCGATTTTACAATTTTTTAGAGTGCTCAAAATGATTTTTTTCAGAAAAAAAAATCTCAAAAATTTCTCAAAAAAACCCATCAAAAATGGGTGTATTTTGGCCGAAAAGACGACATTTTGATCGGATTATCCTGGAACTGATAAGAGGTGATAAGGTGATATGGATGGGTTTGCGGTGTTCCGGATGGGTCTTGACGTCATTTTGACGCATTTTTTGGGTACGGTTGGGGTTGGCGCAATTCTGGTGCCTTGACGCAATTCTGGTGCCTTGACGCAATTCTGGTGCCTTGACGCAATTCTGGTGCCTTGACGCAATTCCGGTGCCTTGACGCAATTCTGGTGCATTGACGCAGTTCTAGTGCCTTGGCGCAATTCTGGTGCATTGACGCAGTTCTAGTGCATTGACGCAGTTCTAGTGCCTTGACGCAATTCTAGTGCTTTGGCGCTTTTCTAGTGCCTTGACGCCTTTCTCGACCAACACACAAACTCTCTCTCTTTCAGACACCCTGGCGTACTTTGTCTGCTCTCCTTATCAGTTTATCAGTGATAAACTGAAATTTCACCGAAATTGCCAGACACCCCCGCAGAAAGAGGATTATTTTTGTTTAGAAAATTGGAATTTTCAGAAAAATTGAGTGATAGGGGCAAAGGTGAAATAAAGTTTGTCATTGTCAAAAAAAAATTGAAAAAATGATGTAAAAACAGTGAAAAGTGCAAGTTCCGGTCGATCGTAAAATCATCGAAAAACATCATTAATCGGATTTCTCGCAAAAGTACAGATTTGCAAAAGTTTTGAATGGGAATTTTGAAAAAATGGATTTTTTCCAAGAAAAACATTTTTTCAAACATGTTCCTTATTCCGGCCTAATGATCCGTAAAAAATGACAAATTTCCGGTATTTGTTGTGGATTTTTAGGTCTGGAGGTCTTTTTTTAAGACGGAGATCTTAATTTTGCAAAAAATCTGCAATTTTCCGTCAATTCTGGTGTTTGAGGTGTTTGCGGACTTTTCTAGCTACAGTAACCCGAAAAATCAATTTTTTTTGAAAATTTCTCTAGGAGGAATTTTGGGTCAAATTTCACGGAGATTTCGAAAATTTTAATTAGAAATTTCAGAAAAATCGATAAATACCTGTAAATTGTTGGAATTCTCTTCTACGACGTTGCAGAAGAGCCAGCCGATACACGCACTCATTTTTTGTTGTTGGGGCCTGAAATTTATTTTTTTTTAAATAAAAATGAAATAGGATGCCGAATCCAACAGAGAATTAGAAAAATCGAAAATTATTGATTTTTTGAAAAATTTTGAAACAAAAAAATTTCAAAATTTTTTTTACATTTTTATGTCAAATTTACTTTTTTCAAATTAACAAAATGACGTTCTTTTAAATTTTTTTGTCCTTGAAAATTTCCCCGGAAACGCCCAAAAATAGTACAATAATCCAGGTCAATTTCGCGTTTTTTTGACGTCAAAAATTATCAGTACACATCAGTTTTGAATCGAATTCAGTTCTAATTTTAGATAATTGATAAGTGATAAGAGAGCACCCAACAAGAAAAAATTGAAAAATAAAGCTAAAAAGTGGGCGGAGCTTCGGGGAATCCCGAACAATGACCATTTCAGCTGGGTTTTATAGAGGGAAAGTACATTTTCCAGAGGGAGAATTTGAAATTCAAATTTGTGCCGATCAAAACAACACTTTCAAAAGTCAGTCGGGGCAAATCGGATTTACAGCGGTCTCGCCGATCAATACGCTATTTTTAGAGTTTCAGAGCGATTATCGGCAACTTTTTACATGTTTTCTGACCGTGATCATATGGACTTTGATGTCTTTATTCATTTTTTTGGTTCGATCCCGCTGTTTTTGCTGGTTCCCGTGATTTTTGCAGAGATTTTGCTGAAATTACAGTAATCCTGAAGAACTGTCGTCAGGTGAGGTGCAATGTCTGCAATTCACCAAAAGCGCCGAAGTTGACGCGCAAGTGGATTTTGGCGATTTTCAGCGATTTTCAGTGGATTTTCCAGGATTTCCAAGCAAATTTCAGGGATTTCGGTATGTTTTAAGCTTTAAAAATTGAAAATTTGTCTAAATTAATCTAAAAATTCGCCAAAAATTGTTCAAAAAAGCCAGAAACATCCAAAAACTTCAAATTTTGATAAAAACACATTTCCCATTAAAAATATTTATTCAGCACACAAAAACCATTTAAAAACGTGCAAAATTGATATGAATTCGTTGAATTGTCGCGAAGAAAATCGTGCTCGCTTAGACTCTTCTCGAGGTGCAGCACACGCATTGGAGGGCACGGTCTGGCTGAAAAATAGGGAAAATTAGCTGAAAAAATAGAAAATTAGGCTTACAGTGTTGAGGTCATCGTCCTTCTTGTGGTGCTTCTTGTCAGCGCTGAGCTTCGGGTCAAAGGTCAGGAGAAGTCCGACGACTGGCTGAAAAATGGAAGAAAATAAATAAAAAATTTCAAAATTTTTTCAAATTTTTTTTGCGCTTTTCTCGTGTCTTGGCGCAAAGTCAGTACTTTTTGAAAATTTCAAAAAATCAAATTCTTTAGTTGACGCATTTTCGGTGCCTTGGCGCTATTCGAGTGCTTCGGAAAATTTTGTTAACGCATTTCTAAACGCTTGCGCTTTTTTGGCTGTACAAAAAAAAATTGTTGGCGCTTTTCTAGTGCCTTGGCGCAAATTTGGTATTTTTAAAAATTTCAAAAAAAAATAAATTTTCTAGTTGACCCATTTTCAGAGCCCTGGCGCTATTCTAGTGCTTCGAAAAAAATGTCAACGCATTTTTGGGCGGTTTGCGCGTTTTTGGCTGTTCGAAAAATTGTTGGCGCAATTCTAGTTCTTAATTTTTCAACAAAAAAAGTGCTGGCGCTTTTCTAGTGTCTTGGCGCAAATAGCTTTTTTTAGTTTTTTTTTTATTTTTCGAAAAATCGCATTTTCTAGTTGACGCATTTCCGGTGTCTTGGCGCTATTCTAGTGCCTCGAAAAATTTCTTGACACAATTCTGGATGGTTTGCGCAATTCTAGTTCTCAATTTTTTATCAAAAAAAAATGCTTGCGCTTTTCTCGTGCTCCCTAATCTCTCGCTTTCCCAGTCCCATAACTCACAGAGGTGTTTCCACTGGCACGAGAAGCGACTTGGCAGCAGTTCTGGCACGACTTTCTCGAGTAAATGGCCGTATTTCTGCATCCCTGACGGTCGAATGGGCGTGGTCTGGCGAATCCTGGTCCGTAGGCTGGAGCAGAAGAGAACGTGTTGGCATCGTAGTTGGCCGATGGAGCGTCTTGGGATGGGACACCGTACGATTGACGCTTGGCGCGGTTTCCGCCACGGTGGTGCTCACGGTGGTCTGCAAATTTTGGGAATTTTTTTTCAATTTTAAAAAAATCTAAAAAAAATTTAAAATTCATTGAAAAATAGCTAGTAAATCTAGAGTTGCACCTAATTTTCAAAAAAGTTTTGGAATTTTTCTGAATTTTTTTATTGTGAAAAATTGATGGAATCAACTAGAAAAAAGAGAAAAATCAACAAAAATATTCAAAAAAAATCTAGAATTGAAAAAATAATTTTCCAGTTGATCCTGATTTTTTTCAAATTTTTTTTATATTCAAAAAAAAATTTTTAATTGAATAAAGAAATTCTGAATTTAAAAAAAAATCCAAAATTTCAAAAAAAAATTTTTTTTTTAATTTTTTTTAATTTGAAATTTTTTTTTTAATTATTCAAAAATTCTACAGCTGATTCTATTTTTTTTTTTAATTTTTCTAAAATAATTTTTTTCCCTATTTCTCCCAATTTTTTCCAAAAATTCCTTGGATTACGGTATTTCCTGGGATTACTGTACACTCACGTCTTCTGTCAAGTCCGACCAATGGGAACGAAGCATGAACGGAACAGTAGTTGACGTCGAAATTCGGGAACTGGAACACTGGATACTGTGGCGCCGAGTAGGATGGACCATATCCGTTGGAGCCACCGTAGTGGGCTCCCGCTGGCACGTCCTTCACTTCTGGCTGCAAAAAAAAAATAAATGAATGGAAAAATTTTGAAAAAAATAGAAAAATTATGACATTTTTTCATTGAAATTTTCAGAAATTTTGAAAAAAAAATTGTATTTTAAAAAAAATCAATTTGTTTTACCGTAAAACCTCTATTAGAAGGGCGCCTCTAATAGAAGGGCGCCTCCAATAGAAGGGCCCTTGGAGAAGCCTCACGAAAAATAGAAGGGCAGCCTCTAATAGAAGGGCGTTTCCATCAGGAAGGGCCTGTTTTCAGCCGTTTTTGGCCGTTTTTCGTGCATTTTTGCTTGATTTTGGCCTATTTTTTCTCCAAAAAAAGTGTTTGAAAAATAGAAGGGCAGCCTCTAATAGAAGGGCGCCTCCAATAGAAGGGCGTCCGGGAGAAACTCTTGAAAAATAGAAGGGCATGCCCTTCTAATAGAGGTTTTACGGTAGGTTTTATTGCAAAATTTTTTCAGTTTCAAAAAATTTTAGAAAATTTTGGAAAAATAAAACTATTTATTGTACGCTCCGAATCGGTCTTCGAAAAAATAATTGTTCGCTCAATTCCAATTTAAAAATTTCTGGGAAATTCCAGAATTGTTTCTTATTTTTTAAAGTAAAACAAATTCAGAAATTCAAGCACAAATCTTGGAAAATCGGGAAAAATGTAAAAATTTTTTTAATTTTTTTCAAAATTTCTTAAATTCAGTTCAGGGAAAATTTCAGGATTTTCAAAAAATTTATTTTTTAAGTAAAAATTTTTTTGAAATTTTTTCAAAAAATATCTGAAAATCAGGAAATTTTTTTTATTATTTAAAAAAATCTAATTTTTTTCAAAATTGCTCAAATTGAAAAAAAAGTTTCAAAATTTGTACGAAAATCTAAAAAAAAATATGAAAAAAATCGGGAATTTTTTTTAATTTTAATTTTTTTTTTCAAATTTGCTCAAATTCAGTTGGAAAATTTCAGAGAAATTCTGGAAAAATTCCAATTAAAGTTTGTTTTAAAAAAAATTTTTCTTCATTTTTCAAATTAAAAAAAATCGGATTTTTTCAAACTTTATCAATTTTGCTCAATTTTAGTTTCAAAATTCCAGGAAAATTCTAGAAAATTCTTCAAAAATTCCGTCAATATTTCCCCATCTCCCCTTATCACTGATAAGCCCTAGAACACTAACCTGTCCAGCCGGTACCGGATCAGCGGCCATTGTGACGGCGAGCAGGGCCGCAGCCGAGCAGATCCACGTGGCAGTTGAGAACATTTGTTGGAGCGGCACAAGTGAATGTGATGGTTTCTCCGGGGCTTCGATTGGGTTTTTATAGTGGGAAAAAAGGGGGCGGAGTGTAATAATGATAAGAGAGATAAGGATAAGGGAGAGGAGAGAGAAGAGAAGGAATCTGGAAAAAAGGAAGGAATGGATGGGGTGATGTCATGGAAATTCAAGGAATTTCCATGGAGAATAGGGAAGAATATCAATTGGAAAAAATTTATTAATGATGGGAAAAAAAATTAGAATTGAGCATAATGAAAGAAAAAAAAATTTGGGATTTTTTTGAAACAGCAAAAAAATTTTTTTTATTGAATTTGAATGAATTTTTTGAAAATTTTTAACTTTTTAGCAATTTATTTTTTTTTGTGATTTTTTAATTTTTTGTTTGGACCACGGTGAAAGGACGAACAATTGAAGTATTTCTAGAACAATTTTTTTCTTGATTTTTTGAAACTAAATTTTTTTTCTTCAAAAAAAATATTTTTGAAAATTTCTAATTTTATTTCATTGAGAACAAAAGAATTGAAAAACTGTTCAGAATTTTTTAAAAATGGTTTAAAAATGGGCAAAATTTCAAATTACCGCCCAGGATATCTCGCAGCGAGAACTACAGTAAGATTTGCATTTTCGGCTGAAAAATACAGATCTTACTGTCGTTTTCGCTGCGAGATATCGTGCGCGCCAATTTGAAATTCCAATGAAAATTTCAAAATAATACTTCCGATCGTATCAGAACAGTGCCTGAAAAAAAATTTCTGAAATTTACAAAATGTGTTTTTCGATTGTATTTTACCGGAATCAATAAAAGTTCACCTCCCATAAATATACTATTTTTGAATCTTTTGAAACTGAATTTTTTAATTCATATATTGATTTTTTTTCTACACAAAATCCTGAAAACTTCTACAAAATTTAATAAAATAATCATAAAATTGAATTTTTAAAAATTTTTGAAAAAACAATGTTTTTTTTCCTTTTTTTCGATTCGTAATCTGTAATTTTTTTAAATTTCTTTAAAATTTTTGAATAATGGCTGTAATTGGGAAACCAATGAAATTTCACCTCCCATACAAAAAATTTTTTTTGAAATTCATTGATTTATTGATTTTTTATTTTTTACACAAAATCCTAAAAAATTTCACTAAATTTGATCAAATTTGATGAATTTGAATTTTAAAAAATTCATTTGTTTTCCGTTTTTTTTTTCAATTTTCCAGAATTCCCTTCAGTTTTCCATTCCCTCCTCTGAAAAAAATTTTTTTTTCCCTTCCCATCTTTTTTCCTCAATTCGTAACCTGACCCTAGTGCCAAAAGTTAGTCACCCCTCGGGTGACTAACTCCAAGAGATAGTGTGTAATTGGGAGAGACGCAGAAATGTGTAACTGTCTTTTTTTTTACAAAATCTTTTTTTTGTGACAACTTGTGGGCAAATGGAAATGGAGCAGGGTTACTGTAATTGAAGGAAACAAAAAATTGGCAGGTTTCGAAAAAATTTGAAATTTTCTGAAATTATTTCCTTCCAATTCCATTGTGTAATACAGTCTGTATTGAATACTGTTTCTGCAAAAAATTAGAAAATCTGAAAACCTGAAATTTTCGAAAAATTGAATTTTTGTGAATTTTCCAATTTTTCAAAAAAAAATTTTTTTTCAAATTTTTAAATTTTTTTTCCTATAAATCTTGTACTTTGCTCTATTTTTCCCTAATCCTTTTTTTCCAATATCCCATGATGATGCAATAATGAAAAATTCCAATCCCACACAAATTCTTCGCCTTCTTGGCCTACAGGATCATGGGATTCAGAGCACAAGAAACAATTTTCAGATTTTTCAATATGTGGGTGGGTGTGAAGAACAAAAATATGAAGAAATTGGAAAAAAAAATTAATTTGAATTTTCGGGATTTTTGGAAAATTTGAAAAGTTGAAAATTAGCTACAGTAACCCTACAGTAATCGAATAAAAAATATTTTCAGGTTGGAAAATGAAGAAAAACTGGTAAAAAGTGAGAATTCTAACAATTTTCAACATATTTGAAACAGGAAAAAAAATGAATTTTTGAAATAAAAATTAGTGAAATTTTTTGAAATTAAAAAAAAATTGATTCCGGGAATTGTGAAATTTAAAATTTTTGAAATATTTTTGAAATTGTGAAAATGTTTATTTAGGTACCTACAGTAACCCAATCAATATCTGGAAGTTAAAAAAATTTGAAACAGCGAAAAAAATTTTTCAAAAAATACAATTATGTGGAATTTGAGTACAGTAACCCTACAGTAATCCTAAAAAATAAACTTTCAAAAAACGACACGCAAAAAGAAATTCCCAAAATCAGAACCAAAAAATTTATTAAAAATAGCTGAAACAGTGAAAAAAAATTTTTTTTCAAAAATTTAAAAATTCAAGATTTGACTACAGTAATCCAAAAACAGTATTTTTTTAAAAATTAAAAATACTGTAAAAACAAAAATACTGTAAAAAAATGAAAACCAAAAAATTTAAAAATATTTTGAAACAGTGAAAAAAAAAATTTTCAAAAAAATAAATTTTGCAAAATTCTGACTACAGTAATCCCAAAAAAAATTTTTTTTTTTCAAAAACTGAAAAATAAATACTTGAAAAATCCATAAAAATAATATAGATTTTTTTATTTTACAAATTATGAAAATTTCAGATTCTGGCTACAGTATCCCTACAGTAATCCAAAAAAAATTTGAAATCAGCAAAAAACCAAAAATCTGAAAAATTTTTGAAACAGTGAAAAAAATTCGTTTTTTTTTCAAATTTTCCAATTTTTTCAGATTTCCACAATCTACAGTAATCTCTTCCCATTTTCTTTTCCAATTTTTTTTTTAATTTGATATTTTTTGCCACGTCATCCACATTCCAATGATATCACCCCATCCTTATCATCCGAGTTCGCGGATATCAGAAAAATGCCTTATCACAGCACCGGGGCGTGTCGATATCCCTTCCACCCACACAATTCCAGCGGCTCCGCGGAGCAGTATAAAAAGTGGGTCAAGCTGGGGAAAAGCCATCATTCGATCACTTCTTGCAATGCAAGCCACTTCCGTTTTGCTGCTCACCGTCGCTTCGCTGGCTGCCGTTCTTGGCGTGCAGGTTAGTGATTTTGGGAGGATTCTGGAACCTTCTGGAGCCTTGAAAAAATTCTGGAAGCTCCAGAATTTTTTTGAAAAATTTTTGGATCTTCTGACGGCTTCTGGAGCATTCAGAAGCCGTCAAAAAAATTCTAGAAGGTTCAGAATTTTTTTGAAAAAATTTGGAGGCTTCTGAAAGCTTCCAGAACTTTCTGAAATCTTGAAAAAAATTTGAAAAGCCTCAAAAAAAATTTCTAGCAATTTTGGAGCCTTCTGGAGACTTTTAGAGCCATCTGGAGCCTTGAAAAAATTCTGAAAGCTCTAGAATTTTTTTTGAAACATTTTGGAGGTTTCTGACGGCTTCTGGAATATTCTGGGGCTTTGAAAAAATTTGAGAAGTCATAAAAAGATTTTCTATGAATCCTGAAGGCTTCTGGAACCTTCTGGAGCATTTAGAAGCGGTAAAAAAATTCTAGAAGTTTTTGATTTTTTTGAAAAATTTGAAGGCTTCTAGCGGCTTCTAGAAGCTTCTGGAATCTTTAAAAAAAATTCTAAAAGCTTCAAAAAACATTTTCTGAAAATCTAACTTCCAATTTCTTGCAGCCAGAAGAAGTGAAGACCGAAGCCGCCGCTGGCCGCTGGAACCATCGTCCAATCTGGCAACCATTCGTTCAAGATCGTGAGTTGAAAAAAGAGCATGACCAAAATTTTGAGGAGTTTGGGAAGTTAGGCCATGAAGCCTAGAGCACCTGGCTTAACTTTCCAAATATCAGTGTCTAGGCCACTAGAGGTTCTTGAGGGCCTAACTTTCTAAAGTTTGGGATTCTAGGCCATCAAGACTTCTAGCTATGGCCTAACTTTTCAACGTTCCATTTGTTAGTTCATGGCCTAACTTTCCAAAATTTGGGATTCTAGTCCATGGCCTAGAATTCTAGAAAGTTCTAGGCCATCTAGACTTTTAGCTACGGTCGAACTTTTCAAATTTTCGGGATTCTAGTTCATGGCCTAACTTTCCAATTTTCAATGTCTAGGCCACCAAAGCCACCGAAGGGCCTAACTTTCCAAAAATTTGGGATTCTGGTTCATGGCCTAGCTTTCCAAGTTCTAGGCCATCAAGACCTAGACGCCCTAACTTCCCAATTTTCCATTTCCTAGTCCATGGCCTAACTTCCCGCTCTTCCAGGCTTCGTCTGTGACCTCGACGCTTCCGTTCTCCTCGTCGTCGACTCGAACCGTCACCACCACCGCGGCGGCTACTTCAACGGCCCCTCGCCAGCCAACCGTGCCGTCCGTGTCAAATGTTCCGAAGTGGCCAACAACGACGAGGACTCGTGCAACTTCTGCTGCCAACAGACCGCCCGTCGAGACACTTCCCTGCCGAACAACAAGCTCTTCGGCTTCCTGGCCATCACCAAATCCGACGACGAGCAGACCTTCACCAGAACCAAGAGAGACATCGAAGACGATGATGATGAGGATGAGGACCGTGAGGACAGAAGACGTCACCGCAACGGAGGAAGATTCCACAAGGTCGAGTCTACTTTTGTTGGAACTGGAAAGTGGACTCCAGATGACTATGACACCAATGTGAAGTGCGTCTGCTGTGCTCCAAGAGCTACTGCTCCGGCTCAGGTGAATCATTTTTTTGGGAATTCAAAACCGCGATTTAAATTGAAGAAACTTCAATTTTCCCGAATTTTTTGAAATTTTTTTTAAATTAAAAAAATTTTTTTTTTTTTGAAAATTTGAATTTTACTCTTTTTTCTAGATTTTTTCAAAATTTTATAGAA
>LR539058.1:984225-1021293 GCA_900536315.3 Caenorhabditis becei | reverse complement strand
GCTATCATTTCGATCGATTGATCCATCGATAACCTCTTTGTAGATCCTTTCAGTGTTCGTCATATCAACAGTCACACTTGAGAGCTTCCGCTCTTTCTTGGCAGGGTTGCCATCTCTTACGAATACGTTAAGTATGGAATTCTCAAACTTCGCATGAAGATTGTGATACCGAAAATTTGGCTTCACAGCTTCTTCATAGAGTCCATCGAGTCGAACCGGAGTGAAATTCCCGTCTTCCGGCCATGTTTCCCTCATCAGCCAATTCTGCGGGAAGTGATCATACTCTATCAGAATAGAATTGGGTCTCCATACATCACACATTCTCTGGATCATTTCCAGTGGAAATGGTTCAGTAGGAAGTCTCTCTTCCGATTTCCAGAGACACTCGCTGATTTTGAAGCAAAGTTGATCACAACTAATATATGGGCTCGTGCGCCTAAACATTTTCTTGAGAAGTGTCTCTGTTTTTCCGTCCGAACACCTTGCTGAGAAATGTAACATTCTGCAATTTAGGAATGTTATCAGAAGACCCTAAAACACTTACATCTCATTAATTATCAATTTTTTGTAATGATAATTTGGTTCCAACCTGACTAAGTAGTAGCCGATTGCTGGTTGACATTCGTATACGGAAGGATTGCGTGCCATGTTGTAACAGTCTTTGCAGACTCCGGTACAGAGGTCATGCATTCCGATGAGAGTTTGGAGGGGTTCTGAAGAAAATTGGGATTGACAAAGTACTAAGAATATACAAAATACCGTTGTTGAGAAGTCGATAAATCTCATCATGAAGCTCCTTTTTCCATGCCTTACAAAACCCAGTCGCCCATAAATTGATCATGACCAAATGTTCCACTTTCACTCTGGCAAATTTTCTGAGAAATTCGAGATAGTCCAACATTCTGTATATCTCAACACAATGTCCGTTCACGAAAACTTGTCCGATTAGTACATACTTTTCATTTTCACCCAGCAACCGAAAGTCCAGTGCACCTGGAACCTCCATTCGGATACTTCGATGAGTTCTTTTAATGTGATGAAGCACCCCGGAATCAAAGGATTTGTTGATAAGCTGGAAATGGATAATCGATAATGTAAATGGGAAAAATACTTACTCTCAACTTCAAATTCTCCATGGAATCCGAGGAGATGTGATTCAGAATCTTCTGGATTATTATGGGATTCTGGAGACATGATTCAGCGACAGACATCTGGAATGGAAGAATATAAGAATGAGGAATGGAGAAGAGAAACGATAGGCTAGAAACAACGGCTCCGGGACATTTCGCAGCCAAACGAACTGTAATTTCGCTGTTTTTTCGGGTTTTTTGAGTCGGAAAGCAAGAAAAAGTGAATAAAAAGATCATTAAAACGTTTTTAGAAGTGAACTTCATACTTTTCGACCAAAAAAACAGCGAAAATACAGTTCGTCTGGCTGCAAAATGTCCCGGAGCCAAAACGACAGATTGAATGCATTGGTGAGCCTAGCCAGTAGTCTTCTACTGAACAACCGAACCAATCGATACCACGCTAACATCCATTGACTATGATCACCATTGTATTGGCTAATTCGTCTCCAACATACATAAATATTCCCGCTCTCATTCATTCCTTCCTTTCTGTCTCAGCTCACTCTCATATTCTCCCATTCCAGATGTCTGCCGTTGAATTATGTCTTCAGAATCCCATTTTAATCCAGAAGATTCTGAATCACATCTCCTCTGATTCCATGGAGAATTTGAAGTTGAGAGTAAGTTGTTTCCCCATTTACATTATCTATTTTTCATTTCCAGATTCTCAACAAATCCTTTGATTCCGGGGTGCTTCATCACATTAAAAGAACTCATCGAAGTATCCGAATGGAGGTGCCAGGTGCACAAGACTTCCGGTTGCTTGGTCAAAGTAGAAGGCCTGTACTAATGAGACGAATTCTTGTGAACGGACACTGTGTTGAGAAAGACAGAATGTTGGACTA
This sequence comes from Caenorhabditis becei, assembly GCA_900536315.3. NCBI lineage: Eukaryota > Metazoa > Nematoda > Chromadorea > Rhabditida > Rhabditidae > Caenorhabditis > Caenorhabditis becei. The sequence goes on along the minus strand of LR539058.1, from coordinate 1,019,318 downwards.
TCTCAAATTTCTCAGAATTGTTGGCAAAGTGAAAGTGCAACATTTGGTCATGATCAACTTATGGGCAACTGTGTATTGTGATGAGGAAAGGGAAAAGGAGCTTCATGATGCGCTGCATCGACTTCTGAACCAAGGTATTTTGTATATTCTTAGTACTTGTTCAACCGAAAATCTCTTCAGAAACAATCAAAACTCTCATCGGAATTCATGACATCTGTACCGGAGTCTGCGAAGACTGTTACAACATGGCACGCAATCTCTCCGTATACAGATATCAACCAGGAATTGACTACTATTTGGTCAAGTTGAAACCAATGTATCATTACGAAAAGTTAATAGTTGACGAGTCGTAAGTGTCTTTTCAGTTTTCGGAAAAATTTCTCAATTGCAGATTGTTAAATTGGTCAGCAATGAGTGAGGGTTTGGACGGAACAACAGATACACTTCTTAAGGAAATGTTTATCCGCATATTGCCATATATCACATGTGATCAACTATACTTCAAACTCAGCGAGTGCTTCCGGGAATCCGAGGAGAGACTTCCGACTCTACCACTCCCACTGGAAGTCATCCAGAGAATGTGTGATGTATGGAGACCCGATTCTATTCTGATCGAGTACGACCACTTCCCGCAGAGTTGGCTGATGAGGGAAACATGGTCGGGAAAGGGAACTTTCACTCCGGTTCGACTCGATGGACTCTATGAAGAAGCTGTGAAGCGAAGTGTTCTTTTTGACGAGGCTTATAAGCAGATTGAGAATCCTGTTAAGAAGGTCCGGATGTTCTCAAGTGTGACTGTTGATATGACAAATACTGAAAAGCTCTACAAAGAGGTTATCGATGGATCAATCGATCGAAATGATAGCTACAGTAATCTGATAGCGAATGTGAGAATGTTGTTCCCAACTGATAAGATTGTTATCATTGGCTCTTCATCACCCACAGCTTCTTCAGTTTTCAACAAACAGTGTTTCGAGAACATTGTAAAGTCAGTGTGGAAGAACAGAGGTCGTATGGAAGTGACGATCCAGCACGAGCTGCCTATCAGCCTTATCGATAACAACTTTGTGATTGGCGATTCGATGGATATGCTGGGCCGACGACTGAATTGCACACTTGTGCCGGAAAGACTCACTTCTCGCAACGGGTTCATCGGAAGAACATACCGAATCACTGATAACATCAACGAGAAGACACTCAATTTGGAGCTGTTCGTCCCTAGCAAACCGTTGGAATTCTTGAAATACTTTTATTGAATCTAATAATCGCATCCAATGCATTCGATAATAAACATCATTCTATTGCTAATTTTGATAATAAACATTTGTCCGATTCGAGTTCCCCGGTTCATTTGAAGCATTCCCCTACTGTCACACTACACACTACTTGAAAAAGTGAATAAAAAGATCATTAAAACGTTTTTAGAAGTGAACTTCATACTTTTCGACCAAAAAAACAGCGAAAATACAGTTCGTTTGGCTGCGAAATGTCCCGGAGCCAAAACGACAGATTGAATGCATTGGTGAGCCTAGCCAGTAGTCTTCTACTGAACAGCCGAACCAATCGATACCACGCTAACATCCATCGACTATGATCACCATTGTATTGGCTAATTCGTCCTCAACATACATAAATATTCCCGCTCTCATTCATTCCTTCCTTTCTGTCTCAGTTCACTTGGCTGCGAAACGACTAGCTACGAAATGTCCCGGAGCCGTTGTTTCTAGCCTATCGTTTCTTTTCTCCATTCCTCATTCTTATATTCTTCCATTCCAGATGTCTGTCGCTGAATCATGTCTCCAGAATCCCATAATAATCCAGAAGATTCTGAATCACATCTCCTCGGATTCCATGGAGAATTTGAAGTTGAGAGTAAGTATTTTTCCCATTTACATTATCGACTAGGGAGCTTCGCTCCCCAGGCCTTCGGCTACAAACTTGTGTCTCCCAAAAAATGTGCGCAAACCGTCGCGCTCTGCATGTACGCCCGCCGCGCTATCAAACGTGGGTAATTGAACCGGCCCGCACTGCCACGCCCGCTGACCCAACTCCAGTGCGCAGCCGACATCAATCCAGGCCGTCGCCCACCCGTTTGCGCGACAGTTTCCCATTCTGAACCCCAGAATCCAGTTATTCTGAATCAGAAGGCGTCGCGCCGAACAGAATCCTTATAAAATTGACGTGCACCGAGATTGAATAGGACCTGACTTCCTTGCGAAAGAACGACGAATTTGGCCTTCTGGTTGCTGAGAAACGGCTGCGGACAGACTTTTTTTTGACATTTTCCTCCCATATTTTTTGTCATGCGCCATACTTTCTATATTTCCAGAGAGGGGGCAGATTATCCATTTCCAGCTTATCAACAAATCCTTTGATTTCGGGGTGCTGCATCACATTAAAAGAACTCATCGAAGTATCCGAATGGAGGTTCCAGGTGCACTGGACTTTCGGTTACTTGGTGAATATGGAAGGCCTGTACTAATCGGACAAATTTTCGTGAACGGACACTGTGTTGAGAAAGACAGAATGTTGGGCTATCTCGAATTTCTCAGAATTGTTGGCAAAGTGAAAGTGCAACATTTGGTCATGATCAACTTATGGGCAATGGTGATTAGTTATAAGAAATGGAAAAAGGAGCTTCATGATGAGATTTATCGACTTCTCAACAACGGTATTTTGTATATTCTTAGTACTTTGTCAATCCCAATTTTCTTCAGAACCCCTCCAAACTCTCATCGGAATGCATGACCTCTGTACCGGAGTCTGCAAAGACTGTTACAACATGGCACGCAATCCTTCCGTATACGAATGTCAACCAGCAATCGGCTACTACTTAGTCAGGTTGGAACCAAATTATCATTACAAAAAATTGATAATTAATGAGATGTAAGTGTTTTAGAATCTTCTGATAACATTCCCAAATTGCAGAATGTTACATTTCACAGCTATAAGATGTTCGGACGGAAAAATAGGAACACTTATCAGGAAAATGTTTATTCGCACAAACCCATATATTAGTTGTGATCAACTATGCTTCAAAAGCAGCGAGTGTCTCTGGAAATCGAAAGAGAGACTTCCTACTGAACCACTTCCACTGGAAATGATCCAGAGAATGTGTGATGTATGGGAACCCGATTCTATTTTGATAGAGTATGAGCACTTCCCGCAGAATTGGCTGATGGGAGAAAAATGGTCGGAAGACGGGGATTTCACTCCGGTTCGACTCGATGGACTCTATGAAGAAGCTGTGAAGCCAAATTTTCGGTATCACAATCTTCATGCGAAGTTTGAGAACTCCATACTTAACGTATTCGTAAGAGATGGCAACCCTGCCAAGAAAGAGCGAAAGTTCTCAAGTGTGACTGTTGATATGACAAATACTGAAAGGATCTACAAAGAGGTTATCGATGGATCAATCGATCGAAATGATAGCTACAGTAATCTGATAGCGAATGTGAGAATGTTGTTCCCAACTGATAAGATTGTTATCATTGGCTCTTCATCACCCACAGCTTCTTCAGTTTTCAACAAACAGTGTTTCGAGAACATTGTAAAGTCAGTGTGGAAGAACAGAGGTCGTATGGAAGTGACGATCCAGCACGAGCTGCCTATCAGCCTTATCGATAACAACTTTGTGATTGGCGATTCGATGGATATGCTGGGCCGACGACTGAATTGCACACTTGTGCCGGAAAGACTCACTTCTCGCAACGGGTTCATCGGAAGAACATACCGAATCACTGATAACATCAACGAGAAGACACTCAATTTGGAGCTGTTCGTCCCTAGGAAACCGTTGGAATTCTTGAAAAACTTCTATTGAATCATTAATCGCATTAAAATTAATCGTATTCCTTTTCTATTTCTCATTCTCATATTTTCTTATCTTTGATAATAAACATTTGTCCGATTCGTTCATTTTTTTGTTTTGACGTGTGAGAAGAGGGGGAAGGGTGAATCCTAGTTGATCCAAAATGGTCTAGGTCGATCTGATGAAGTACCGTCACGGTATAAGGCATCAGAACGCGCCCTACTGGACGAGCAGAAAAGAGTGTGAGAAAACGGGAGACGGCAGACGAAGCAGAGAAAACTCTCTCGTTTCTCACACTCTTTTGGCGCCTGTGCAGTAGGGCGCGTTCTGATGCCTTATACGGCGACTATAGTGAGCAGGCTGACTTATATACTGACTGGGTAGACCGACTGGTCTCGGTTGCCCTATACGATTAGCCGTTTGCACTATTCGGTTAAGTTGGTTGCACTCTTCGGTTGGTCTCTAGGCCTTCATACATCACGGTCCAATGTCCTTTATAGAATTGCGTCTTCTAGCCGCAACAACGTGCTCCGGGCGATTTGTAGGAATTTTCTATATTTTGTTCAGATTTTTCCAAGTTGTTGACCTAAAAACATTCCCTTGTGAAATAGATACTCTCATTTATTAGGGATTTTCGATCTCTCCTTCTAGTCCCGTGTGAATTCGAGTATAACACTTTGGATGCATTGCATCTGAGGTACTGGGTTAACGTTTTAAAAAATCAATATTTCTTCTTGTTTACAGACTCGTCGAATGCCTCTTCAAGCTTCAATAAGTTGTCCACTAGTGCATGCTTTCTTTTTTGTAAATTGAATTCTTCCCTTTCCCACCCCACTATTCCATTTATTATAGTACTTTTCCATGTAAAAACTCATAGCGCCTAGTTTTTCACACCTTGTCACGTTACTTTTCTTGATTCTGTTATTGTATTTTTTTGAGAATATAACGTGTTCTCCCAAAGACTCGAGCAAGGTGTGCCTTAGGGGCTAATTTGTTCATGGGTGTGTATTGGGGACTACAGTAGGCCATGTGCTCAATATTGGGTCCGAGCTCTTCGGCTCCGGGTTACTGTAGCTGCTCGCGGAGCCCGAAGTTGACTTTTTCAATTTTGCCCCAAAAGTACCGAAATAAATTTTATTAGGGGGCTATAAAATAGTGTTTTCCCAAATTTCTAGATTTTTCGAGAAAGTTTCCGGCTAGTGAAAATTCCGAAAGTGAAAATTTGACCATTTTTCAGCATTCATAAAAATTTTTCAGAGGCAAAATGGAATTTCTCATGTTGCATTTTATTCTTAATTAAACCTCATAATCATGGCTCTTATGGAAAAAAATACAAACGGAATCGAAACTCCTTTTCACCTTCAAAAATTTCGAAATATGCTCACAACTTTTTGAGAGAACGGAGAATATTGACTTTATAAAATCTGGTTGAATTTGATAATTTTTGTTGATATTTTTCCCTGATAGAACATTCAATTCTGAATAACTTTGCAGTTGACCACTTTTTTCTAGTGACCCTCCTTCAAAAGTTACAATTTTTGCCGCGAAACGCATCCAAAACGGCAATTTCGGCGGTCGGTCGACCGGTCGGCCGATTGTGAAATGGTTGAGGCGACCGCCGAGAGGAGGCGATGAAGTCGCTTCGCGGCAAAAATTCTAACTTTTGAAGGAGGGTCGCTAGAAAAAAGTGGTCAACTGCAAAGTTGTTCAGAATTGGATGCTCTATCCGGGAAAAATATGAAAAAGCAAAAATCTTCTAAAATAAAACATTTTAGGTTCTGAAAATCAAAAGTTGTGAAGAAACATTAAATTTTTTGAAGGTGAAAAGGAGTTCCGATTTCTTTGATGTTTTTTTCCTCAAAAGCCATGACTATAAGGTTTAATTTAAAAATAGTAAACAACATGAGAAATTCCAATTTGTCCCCGAAAAATTTTTATGAATGCTGAAAAATGGTCAAATTTTCACTTTCGGAATTTTCACTAGCCGGAAACTTTCTCGAAAAATCTAGAAATTTGGGAAAACACTATTTTATAGCCCCCCAACACGAAAAAATTTATTTCGGAACTTTTGGGGCAAAATTGAAAAAGTCGATTTTGGGCTCCGCGAGCAGCTCAAGGAGCCCGGAACCGGAGTGCTCGGACGCAATATTGTGCACATGGCCTACTGTAGTCCCCAACTACCCACCCATAAAATATCTAAGCTCTAGCTAACCTATAAACCCCTAAGGCACGACCCACTATGACCATGCTCCATCCTTACAGAGAATGGGTTATATTAGCTGAATAGTAACAAGAACAGTAGGGAAATGCTTCAAATGAACCGAAGAATGCGAATTGGACAAATGTTTATTATCAAAATTAGCAATAGAATGATGTTTATTATCGAATGCATTGGATGCGATTATTAGATTCAATAAAAGTATTTCAAGAATTCCAACGGTTTCCTAGGGACGAACAGCTCCAAATTGAGTGTCTTCTCGTTGATGTTATCAGTGATTCGGTATGTTCTTCCGATGAACCCGTTGCGAGAAGTGAGTCTTTCCGGCACAAGTGTGCAATTCAGTCGTCGGCCCAGCATATCCATCGAATCGCCAATCACAAAGTTGTTATCGATAAGGCTGATAGGCAGCTCGTGCTGGATCGTCACTTCCATACGACCTCTGTTCTTCCACACTGACTTTACAATGTTCTCGAAACACTGTTTGTTGAAAACTGAAGAAGCTGTGGGTGATGAAGAGCCAATTATAACAATCTTATCAGTTGGGAACAACATTCTCACATTCGCTATCAGATTACTGTAGCTATCATTTCGATCGATTGATCCATCGACAACCTCTTTGTAGATCCTTTCAGTGTTCGTCATATCAACAGTCACACTTGAGAACTTCCGCTCCTTCTTATCAGGATTCTCACATCCCTTATAAGCCTCGTCGAAAAGAACACTTCGCTTCACCCTTTCTTGATAGAGTCCATCGAGTCGAACCGGAGTGAAAGTTCCCTTGCTTGACCATGTTTCTCTTTTCTGCCGATTCTGCGGGAAGTGATCATACTCTATCAGAATCGAAACGGGTCTCCATACATCACACATTCTCTGGATGACTTCCAGTGGAATTGGTTCAGTAGGAAGTCTCTCTTCCGATTTCCAGAGACACTCGCTGAGTTTGAAGCACAGTTGATCACATGTGAGAAACGGGCTAATGCGAATTAACATTGTTTTAAGAAGTTCCCCTGCGGTTCCGTCTAAACTCTTATTCGATGCCGACCCACGTAACAGTCTGTAATCTAGGAATGTTATCAGAAGACTTTGAACACTTACCGCTCATCAACTATCAACTTTCTGTAATGATAAATTGATCGCATCCTGGCTAAATAGAAGCCAAGTCCTGGTTGATGTTCGTATACGGAAGCATTGCGTGCCATGTAGTAACAGTCTTCGCAGTATTCGCCACAGACGTCATGCATTCCTATGAGAGTTTTGATGGTACCTTTGTTGAGAAGTTGATGCAGCTCATCGTGAAGCTTCTTTTTCCATTCCTTATAACTAATCACAATTGCCCATAAGTTGATCATGACCAAATGTTGCACTTTTACGTTGGCAATAATTCTGAGAAATTTAAGATAGCCCAACATTCTGTATGGTGGTACACTGTGTTCATTTACGAGAATTCGTCTGCCTCTTACAGGAATTCCACTTTGACGCAACAGATAGTCAGGAACTCCATATTCACCACGCCTTCGATAGTCCAGTGCACCTGGGACCTCCATTCGGATACTTCGGTGAGTCATTCTGATGTGATGAAGCACTCCGAAATCAAAGGATTTGTTGACAATCTGGAAATTGAAAATCAATAATTTAAATGGGGAAAAAGACTCACTCTCAACTTCAAATTCTCCATGGAATCCGGGGAGAGGTGATTCAGAATCTTCTGGATTATTATGGGATTCTGGAGACATGATTCAGCGACAGACATCTGGAATGGAGAATATAAGAATGAGCTGAGAGAGAAAGGGAGGAATGAATGAGAGCGGGAATATTTATGTAGGTTGGAGACGAATTCGCCAATACAACGGGGATCATTGTCGATGGATGTTAGCGTGGTATCGATTGGTTCGGTTGTGAAGACGATTGACTAGGCTCACGAATGCTTTTTTTTAAACAGATTTTTAATGGAATGTGTTCGTACTCAATATTAGTACCCACCTTTTTCTTTCAGACTACAAACTACAAACTTGTTCGTGTAACTTTGAATTATTCTACGAACGTTTATAAGAAAAGAGGTCTACAAATTGGCTCATGAAGGTTTCCAAAACTGAGAATGTTAGCTGAATAGGGTCTAGAGCAGCAGGAAAATAATTCAAATGAACAGGGGAAGCGAATCGGACAAATGTTTATTATCAAAATGAGCAATAGAAAAGTGTTTATTAACGAATGCATTGGATGCGATTATTATATTCAATAGAAGTTTTTCAAGAATTCCAACGGTTTCCTAGGGACGAACAGCTCCAAATTGAGTGTCTTCTCGTTGATGTTATCAGTGATTCGGTATGTTCTTCCGATGAACCCGTTGCGAGAAGTGAGTCTTTCCGGCACAAGTGTGCAATTCAGTCGTCGGCCCAGCATATCCATCGAATCGCCAATCACAAAGTTGTTATCGATAAGGCTGATAGGCAGCTCGTGCTGGATCGTCACTTCCATACGACCTCTGTTCTTCCACACTGACTTTACAATGTTCTCGAAACACTCTTTGTTGAAAACTGAAGAAGCTGTGGGTGATGAAGAGCCAATGATAACAATCTTATCAGTAGGGAACAACATTCTCACATTCGCTATCAGATTACTGTAGCTATCATTTCGATCGATTGATCCATCGACAACCTCTTTGTAGATCCTTTCAGTATTCGTCATATCAACAGTCACACTTGAGAACTTCCGCTCCTTTCTGGCAGGGTTGCCATCTCTCACAAATACGTTAAGTATGGAGTTCTCAAATTTCGAATAAAGATCGTGATACCGAAACTTTGGCTTTACAGCTTCTTCATAGTGTCCATCGAGTCGAACCGGAGTGAAAATCCCGTCTTCCGGCCATGTTTCTCTCATCAGCCAATTCTGCGGGAAGTGGTCATACTCTATCAGAATTGAATCAGGCTCCCATACATCACACATTCTCTGGATGATTTCCAGTGGAATTGGTTCAGTAGGAAGTCTTTCCTCGGATTCCCAGAGACACTCGCTGATTTTGAAGCACAGTTCATCACAACGGATATATGGGCTCATGCGAATAAACATTTTCTCAGGAAGTGTCTCTGTTGTTCCGACCGAACCCCTCCTTGCTGACAAATGTAACATTCTGCAATTTAGGAATGTTATCAGAAGACTCTAAAACACTTACATCTCATTAATTATCAATTTTTTGTAATGATAATTTGGTTCCAATCTGACTAAATAGTAGCCGATTCCTGGTTGATATTCGTATACGGAGGGATTGGTTGCCATGTTGTAACAGTCTTCGCAGACTCCGACACAGAGGTCAAGCATTCCGATGAGAGTTTGGAGGGGTTCTGAAGAAAATTGGGATTGAACAAGTACTGACAATAGACAAAATACCTTTGTTCAGAAGTCGATAAATCTCATCATGAAGCTCCTTTTTCCATGCCTTACAAAACCCAGTTGCCCATAAGTTGATCATGACCAAATGTTCCACTTTCACTCTGGCAAATTTTCTGAGAAATCCGAGATAGTCCAACATTCTGTATATCTCAACACAGTGTCCGTTCACGAAAACTTGTCCGATTAGTACATACTTTTCATTTTCACCACGCCTTCGATAGTCCAGTGCACCTGGGACCTCCATTCGGATACTTCGGTGAGTCATTCTGATGTGATGAAGCACCCCGGAATCAAAGGATTTGTTGAGAATCTGGAAATGGATAATCGATAATGTAAATGGAGAAAATACTTACTCTCAATTCCAAATTCTCCATGGAATCCGGAGAAAGGTGATTCAGAATCTTCTGGATTATAATGGGATTCTGGAGACATGATTCAGCGACAGACATCTGGAATGGAGAATATAAGAATGAGCTGAGAGAGAACGGAAGGAATGAGTGAACGCGGGAATATTTATGTAGGTTGGAGACGAATTAGCCAATACAACGGGGATCATTGTCGATGGATGTTAGCGTGGTATCGATTGGTTCGGTTATTCAGGATAATACCCATTCTCTGTGAGGATGGCCATAGTGTGTCGTGCCTTAGGGGTTTATAGGTTAGCTAGAGCTTACAAGGAATGATCCCGAGTGACCACCACGAAATCTCGTGATAATTTTTTATATGAAACGTTACCCCAAAGTAAAACACCCTGTGAAGTCATTTTGTGTAAAATCCCTTCTCCGTCGATTTACGTAAAATCTAAATTTCGAAGAAATTGTCACTGTTTGGAATTTCAGATGACAATAACTTTTCGGAGTGCTTTCCAATCAATTCGGTCAAAAGAGAAAAGTTGTTGCAAAATGCTTCAAAAAAACTTTGCGCGCAAAATTGATTCTCTAAAAAACCATCAAAACAGGTTTTCGGAGCAAAAACCAGAAAGGGTCAAAATTTAACTTTTTTCTATGGGCCGCTGGAAGCCAGGTCATATTTTTTAAACGTTTTGTATATTGATTGAAAGTCATTAAATTTTTATGAAGAAATTTGACCGTGTCAAAAAAATTAAAAAAATTTTTATGTGCTTTTTTCGAAAAGTGACATAGTCATAACTTTGTTCAAACTTGATATTTTACGCTCGTTAAAAAACGAAAATGTAGGATTAAGTTAGCTCATTATCAATCAAAAATAATCTCGTATCAATCAGTTCAAAATATCTCTGATAAAAAATCGGGAAAAAAACAAACTTTTTTCTACGTCTCCCAGCAGCAGTGAAAAAAATTTTAAAATGTTCAGCACACAAAATTAGCTACAGGCGATTTTTTCTAGAATTTTTACCCGTCAAAAATTGCGGTTTTTTGGTCAATTTGTCTCAAAAATCACAAAAAAAAAACACTTTTTTCAGTGGAAATTGAAGGGAATTTGTCAATTTTTGGTTTTTTATCTTCTAAAAAAAATTATAGGAGTTGCAAAACTTGTTTTTTTTATCTTTTAGACCACATCTGAATTTAGCTGTGACTTCAGTCTAGCTAAAAAAACGAATTTTGAAAAAAACATTTTTTAGTTGTAGTCTCAAAATTAAGTTTATTCAAAATGTGTTCTAAAAGATAGAATAACAAGTTTTGCAACTCCTATAATTTTTTTAGAAGATAAAAAACCAAAAATTGACAAATTCCCTTCAATTTCCACTGAAAAAAGTGTTTTTTTTTTGTGATTTTTGAGACAAATTGACCAAAAAACCGCAATTTTTGACGGGTAAAAATTCTAGAAAAAATCGCCTGTAGCTAATTTTGTGTGCTGAACATTTTAAAATTTTTTTCACTGCTGCTGGGAGACGTAGAAAAAAGTTTGTTTTTTTCCCGATTTTTTATCAGAGATATTTTGAACTGATTGATACGAGATTATTTTTGATTGATAATGAGCTAACTTAATCCTACATTTTCGTTTTTTAACGAGCGTAAAATATCAAGTTTGAACAAAGTTATGACTATGTCACTTTTCGAAAAAAGCACATAAAAATTTTTTTAATTTTTTTGACACGGTCAAATTTCTTCATAAAAATTTAATGACTTTCAATCAATATACAAAACGTTTAAAAAATATGACCTGGCTTCCAGCGGCCCATAGAAAAAAGTTAAATTTTGACCCTTTCTGGTTTTTGCTCCGAAAACCTGTTTTGATGGTTTTTTAGAGAATCAATTTTGCGCGCAAAGTTTTTTTGAAGCATTTTGCAACAACTTTTCTCTTTTGACCGAATTGATTGGAAAGCACTCCGAAAAGTTATTGTCATCTGAAATTCCAAACAGTGACAATTTCTTCGAAATTTAGATTTTACGTAAATCGACGGAGAAGGGATTTTACACAAAATGACTTCACAGGGTGTTTTACTTTGGGGTAACGTTTCATATAAAAAATTATCACGAGATTTCGTGGTGGTCACTCGGGATCATTCCTTGTTAGATATTTTATGGGTGGGTAGTTGGAGACTACAGTAACCCATGTGCACAATATTGGGTCTGAGCTCTTCGACTCCGGGCTCCTGGAGCTGCTCGCGGAGCCCAAAGTCGACTTTTTCATTTTTGATCAAAAAGTTTCGGAAAAAATTTTTTCGTGTTGGGAGACCCAAAAATAGTGTTTTCACAAAATTCTGGATTTTTTGAAAACATTTCCGCCGAGTTAAAAATCGAAAAGTGCAAAAATCGTCATTTTTTCGAATATTTTGAAATTTTTGTAATCTTAGCAGGCGGAACTCCACTTTTTAAACAACATTTTTTAACATCAGGGTACAACAGCTTTCAAGAAAAAATAGATTGGGAAGATCCTAGGTAGAACGCCGGGTGCCAGGTCCGAAATTGTTCTGACAACTTTCGACACTCACAGTTCAAACCATTGCCAAAATCGCAAAAGTGAATATTTTGAGTCGGTTTTTGGCTTAAAATGTTTGAAAGGAGTGAATTTATGTTTTTGAAACAACTCCTCTCAAAATAAAAAAAACTTGAATTTTTAAATTTTTTTGGAAAAAAGTCATGTTTTAGCTTCGGTTTCGTATTGTAACTTGGCTCATTGAGCAGTTGGTGACTAGGTGTCTCTTGATGAATTGGAGCCAACATACATGCCAACATAACTGCTCAAACAGATCGTCTCTAAACCTTATCACTCGTAAGATAAAAAATTTTTATTGAAAACTGTGGGAGAGTTTGGTGATTTTCAGCTCTATGAAATTTTTTTTTGAGTACTGTGAGGTCTAATGAAGTTTTTGTGGCATAAATAGATCAAAAACAACTAATAGGCAACAATTCTAACTTTTTGAAAATTTGAAAATTTTCGATTTTTCAACGTATCCCCCCCCTGTGGTGAGGTCCGGAAGTAGGTGAAAATTGACCAATTTTCAGGATTTCGAGAATGAGCATATTTAGAGACAATCCGGTAAAACAGTTATGTGGGCATGTATGTTGGCTTCAATTCATCAAGAGACACCTAGTTACCCACTGCTCAATGAGCTAACAGTTACATTACAAAATAAAGTTGGAAACATGACTTTTTTTCAAAAAATTTATAAAATTTAATTATTTTTCATTTTGAGAGGAGTTGTTTTAAAAACATAAATTTACGTCTTTTCAAACATTTAAAGCCGAAAACCAGCTCAAAATATTCATTTTGGCGATTTTGGCAATGGTTTGAACTGTGAGTGTCGAAAGTTGTCAGAACAATTTCGGACCTGGCACCCGGCGTTCTACCTAGGATCTTCCCAATCTATTTTTTCTTGAAAGCTGTTGTACCCTGATGTTAAAAAATGTTGTTTTAAAAAAAGTGGAGTTCCGCCTGCTAAGATTCCAAAAAATTTAAAATATTCGAAAAAATGACGATTTTTGCACTTTTCGAATTTTAACTCGGTGGAAAAAGTTTCAAAAAATCTAGAAATTTGTGAAAACACTATTTCATATGCCTCCAACGCGAAAACATTTTTTCGAAATTTTTTGAGCAAAAATGAAAAAGTCGATTTCGGGCTCCGCGAGCAGCTCCAGGAGCCCGGAGACGAAGAGCTCAGACCCAATATTGTGCACATGGCCTACTGTAGTCCCATACTACATGTCTATAACAAAATCTGCCCCTAGGGCACCACATGCTCGAGTCTTACAGAGAACATGTTATATAACTAGGTTGAAAACTAGGTTAACACCTTTTTTCATCAATTTTATCTACCATTTGCGTCACGAGTTATAAGATCAGAAAAATACTGGGAAGTACCAAAAAATGCAAGAAATTTGATGGCATAAATAACTTTTTTTTTATGGCCAAAGAGAAAAAAAAATTAAAAATCTACAAATGTTCAGCTATTTTTTAATTTTTGTGTTCCTGGCATCGCTGATGCACCAAATAATTTTCAAATATGCATATGGACCCGTCTAATACCCCGGCGAAGAGTGCTCGCTCAACGTTGAGTTTGAAGAAAGTTATGATTTTTTGAAGTTTTCACCTACTTGAGACCACCAAAATTCGAGAAAAATAAATTGTCAGTTCTGATTGGTGGTTTCGTTTTGGGACCTCCTAAGGCTTCTACCATAATTTTTCGATTTTTTCTGAGACAATGAAAAAAGCTGTTCCCGACCACTTTCGAGTTTCTCGAAGAACTCGTCTTATAGAATGTAATTTTAGGTGAAAAAACGGATAAATACAGCAAAAACGGTAAAAACTGCATTTTTCCTGCAATTTCATTTGTTTTCCCTGAGAAAAAACACGAAAAAATGAGTGAAACGAGTTGAAGTTGACTTCCGAGTTTAAAGCTAAAAATTCGGAAAATCAGGTCTGCCACTGTGAAATCGCGGCGGGACCCACGACTGTAGCGGAGGGCGAGGTGTCACACTTTCGGGAATGCATATTAAATAACAATAAACAAAATGACAAAAAAAAGTGAGAACAGAAAAAAAATTTTTCAAAAATTATTTGTTCTTTTCCTCAATTTCCAGTTGACAATCACATGTTTTTTGCTATTTCCACAATGCAAAATATTATGAGCAACTTGAAAACTAGAAAACCATGCTAAAATACCCTAAAAACCCTTGTTATTTTCCTGCAAAATCGAAGAAAACACGAATATCAGACCTGCCACGTCGGCGCAAAACGTGCTGCGCCTTTAAAGCGGGGTACGGTAGTTGCGCAATAATTAATTTCGTCTTTTTCCACTAATTTTCCTTGTTTTCACCGGTTTTTCAGTCAATTTTTGCACTTTTTACACGAAAAATAAACTTTCCGTGCATTTTTGAGGTAAGTAATGCCAAAATTGGTTAAAACCCGATAAAGCACGATTTGCGTCAAAAACTTTCGCTCGCCTCTCAGTTTTCCGCGTTTTTCACCGTTTTTCTTCGATTTTTGCTGAAAAATCAGCAATTTCTTTTCAAAATTAATTCAAAACCATTGAATTTTCCACCAAGAAATCACTTGATATCCGCATTTTCCCCCAAAAGTAGAGAAATTCGCTGTTTTCATTGTTTTTCTAGATTTTTCCACTGTTTTTGCTCGTTTCCAGTCAGTTAACTCTGAATTCTGCAATCATTCAGCTGATTTCATTTATTTGTTCCTGAAAATCGCAATAAATTCGAAAATTTATGAGTTTTCCCAAAAATCGCTATTTTTCCGCCGAAAATCAATGTTTTTCGGGGTTTTTTAACTCATTTTTGTCATTTTTACTCATTTTCGTTCATGTATTCGCAAAATTTACAGAAGAATTGCCGATTTTCCCGGAAAAATCTCGGAAACCCCAAAAAATGGCTATTTTCTCAAAAAATCGCAGTTTCTCACAGTTTTTCCTTGGAAAAGCATGATTTTCAGTTGTTTTTCTGACTCTTTTAGCTGTTTTCATCCATTTCCTACGTTTACTTGTAGATTTCCACCGAAATTTGCCAATTTTAGCGAAATAATGCTGGAAGTCCCGGGAATATCGCAATTTTCGCTAAAAAATCATTGCCAATTTTAGCGAAATAATGCTGGAAGTCCCGGGAATATCGCAATTTTCGCTAAAAAATCACATTTTTGTTCTGGATTTTTGCCATTATTCATCAATTTCCAACCGGAAAACGCTGAAGTTTGTCAGTTTGATACTATTTCCGAAACAAAAATTTCAAAAAATTTTGAAAAAAATTTTTTCACAAATTTTTTAAATAATCGCTAAACTCGAATAAATCAATTCTTCGTTCAACAGTTCCGGGAACAACTTTGAAAATAACAAATTTATTCAAAAATTGGAAAATTTCAAAAAAAAAAGTGCCAAACCCATTTTTTTTTCCTCTTTTTTCTTCGCAATTCCTCTCCTTTTTCGCACTTTTCATCAGCTATTTTCCCCCGTTTTTCTTGCTTTTCATGTCATTTTTTTCAGTTTTTCAGCACATTTTCAATGCGACGAAGCAACCAAGAACCGTGTCGCTACTCCGTCAACGGGATCTGCGCCAAAGGAAACTCATGCACGTAGGCGGAATTTGGGCATTGAAAATTGGAAAAATCGGTTTTTCCAGGTTTCTACATGTTGATTCGTTTTGGGAAAACGATCTAGCGAATTGTTTTGAGACCACGGTGAGTTTTAGGAGAAAATTTAGAAAAAAAAACAAATTTTGAAATTCAAAAAAATTTCTCGGTGAAAAAAAATTTTTTAAATAATGAAATGTTTTCCTCAATTTTTGATGAATTTTTTATTTTTTGTTTTTTTTTTGAATTAAAAATTATCAAATAATTACATTTTACTGAAAAACATGTAGAAAAATTTTAGACTGATAAAAAACATTTTTTATGAATTTTTGAAATAATTTTATTTCATAAAAAAATGTCAAAATTATCACTGAATCTATAATTGAATGATGCAATTATTTGAAAATTTCAATTTTTCCAATGAAAAGATTCTAAATTATCACAAAAAGTACATTTTTCATTTTATCAATTTATCCAGCAAATTTTAAACATAATAGAATTTCAAAAGAAAAAACATTTTTATGATTGAATTTATGGATTTTTTTTGGGCGCGAGTGGGTCCTCAAATGGGTCAAATGCGTCCCCTGGCCCTTCCACCACCTCAACAACAACAACCATCCCAACAACCGCCACAAGGAACCCCTCAACCACCCCATTCGGGCTCTTCCATGGGATCCGCCGGCCAATTCGCCTTCCGACAGGGACCCGTTCCCCCCGCCACCATCCACCACGATCCCAACACGTTCCCGATGCCTACAGTAACCCATGACCCGGAGTTGTTCCTTGCCGGAATATTCATTTTTGTCTTTGAGACCGAGAAGTTGTTCCAGGATAGGTTGGACAGGGACAACTTGGAGTTTATGGTCAGGGTGAGTGCATTTTTTATCAACTTATCAGCGTTGGAAATTTTTCGAATTTAAAAGATATAAAATAATTATTTTTGGAATCTTTTCAAAATTCTTGATAAGAAATTGAAACAGAAAGCAATTGTTTTTTTTCTATCTTTTATTGTGGGATTTTTTTAAAATATCAATTTTTAGATACTGTAAATTTTTTTAATTCAAAAAATCTATTTTGACGTTTTTTTCAGATTTTGATGATTTTTTAGATGCCATTTTTCGAAAAAAAAAATTTTGAAACTGAAAATTTTTTTTTTCTGGAAAGTTCTGTTTACAGTAGTTCCACCATTACTATTCTTATTCCTGGTCTAAAATTGAAAATGATTTCAAAATTGTCTATAAAAAAATTGAAACAGAAAACAAAATTTTCAGTAAGAAACTGAAAAAAATTTTCAAAAATTCAAAACAACCAATTTTGTCGCTTTTTCTTTGATTTTCATAGTTTTTTTTTGAAAAGAGCTCTGATGGTGTCATTAGTTGCTCTATTTTTTGAAAATTCAAAACATTTTGAAGCTGAAAATTTTCTTTTGATTTTCCAAAATTTACACCATTTTTCCAAGAACTATTCAAAGTTGCTAAATTTTTGAAACAATCAATTATTATCGTTGTATTTCAAACTGAGAGTGCGGCGCACTTTTTTCCGAACGACACTCCGCGATATCTCGCCACGAGCGAAAGCGCATTTCGGGCGGGATACTGTAATTTTTCAATGCGAATTTTCACTTTTATCATTGATTTTCTACCGATATACACCGGGATGATCATATTTTATGATTTTTATGCAAAAAAATGCGGAAAAACGCGAGAAATCGGTAGAAAATCAGTGAACAATTACAGTATCCCGCCCGAAATGCGCTCTCGCTCGTGGCGAGATATCGCGGAGCGTCGTTCGGAAAACAGTGCGCCGCACTCTCAGTTTGAAATACAACGATAATATAATTTTATTTTTTTTGAAAACTAGAATAAATTATGAAAGTTTTGGAAAAGTCGAAATTTTCAAAAAAAAAAAGAATTTTTCGAAATTACAAAAAAAAAACATAAATAGGCGTCCACCGTGAATGAAGCATACGAATCAATCCAAAAATTTAAATTTCAGTTTCAAAAGTGTTTGAAACTGGAAATCTGTTAAATAATTAATTCCATTTATTTTAAAAATGCGAAATAAAATTGTATTTTCCAATTTTTCCATATTTCAGCTCCACGGCGGCGATATCGAGTTTGACGCAGCGAAATTCATGGAGAAGCTGTCTCAAATCACTCACGTTCTCCTCTACTCGTACCGTAATGTGGCGGCCCACCCATCTTTGGAATATCGAAAAAGACTGGTTTCGATGCAATGGATAGCCGATGTTCTCGAGAAGGGACAGCCCGAATTGCCGTGGAAATTGGCTCATTTGCCAAATCCTTTCTCTGACCAGAAACCGTACTTGAAACCGTATCCCGGAAAGGTTGGTTCATTTTTTTTTTATTTTTCAAACATTTTTTCTGTTTCATAATTTCCTGAAATTTTTCCAAAATTCAAAAAAAAAAATAGTGCGGCCTGGAATGTACTAAAAACATTTTTTACAATTGTTGCCAATTTTCCAGATTTATTATTGATTTTTTTGAAATTTGGAAACAATGGAAAAAATTGCTTTCAAACAATTTTAAATTATAAAACGAGTTTTTTTTTCGAATTTCTGTTTCACAATTTTTCTGAATTTTCGAAGAATTCATAAAAATTCAGTGCAATCAGTTGCTGCCAAATTGACAAATTTTATGTTTTTTTTTTTTGAAAATTTTAAATAATGGAAAAAAACTCAAACTATTTTGAAAAATGAAAATTTTTTAATAATTTGACTTGTGAATTAAAAAAAATTTCTTTCACAATTTTTGTAAATTTTTGAGAAATTCATAAAAATTCAGTGTAAGACGGAAAGTATTTTTTTTTTAAATTTTACAGTTTCCAAATTTTTAAAATATAATTTCTGAAAAATTGAATATTTCATTGTCCATCTTTCAATTAAATCTTACAATCTTGCAATTATCAGCAGTTTTTGGACTTTTGTAAAATTCAATTTTTCTCAATTTTTTTTTGAAAATTTTTTAGTTCCAATTTTTGAAAAAAAAATATTTTTTACTGTTTCAAGACGTTTTGAATAGATTCCAATACCCTTTTCTAAATTCATGTTGGTTCTCCGGTTTTTTACAATAAATTTAATTTTTTTCACCAGAATCTAAATTTTTTGAAAAAATAAGAAAAATTCCGTTTTTTTTTATTTCGAATTTTTAAAAACTGTTGTAATTCTACAACCCTTTTTGGTTTCCCGGTTTTTTCCATTAATTTCCTTTCATTTTCCAGCAATTCTCCCTCTCCGGATTCGACCACACCGAACGACCAGCCATTTCGTTCATGGCTGAGGCTCTCGGAGCACAAATTACTCCGTTCATGTCCAGAAAAACGGATCTGTTGATTTGTAAGAGGTGAGTCTTTTTAATTTGATTTTTGAAAAAATTGAAAAAATGAGTATTCGGATAGAATTTTACAGTTTCAAAAAATGTAAAAAATTAGAAAGCTATCTTTTTCAAATAATTGAAAGACAGCTCCCGAAATTTCAAAAATTTTTGTTGATTAAAAAAATTAATTTTAAAATTTTCCAGTTTCAAAAAATAAATTTAATCAATCCAATGACTTTAGAAATCAGTATAGCGAGAATTAAATTCAAAAAAAAACATCTAAAAAAGCAGTTTTTCTTCAATTTTCTATCTTATTTTTTCAATTTTTTTTTCTGAAAATAGAGTCTTAATTTTAGTATTTTTAGTTTTCCGCTTTTATTTTAAAAATCCCCCCTTTATCAGTGATTATTGATTTTTCTTTCAGTACATCGCGAAACTCGGAAAAATCGCAGAAAGCCCTCGAATGGCAGATTCCTGCCGTTAATTTTCAATGGCTCGCCGACTCGTACGTCTATCCCGGCAACGTGGAACTTCCCAACGTCCAAAACCCGAGATATCAGCCAGGAGTACCGTGTTCTGACGTGGCTACAGTACCCGGAAACATTGAGATGGCTAGTGCCATGTTTGGTGATATGATTAGTGAGTTTTTGAAAACTTTATACAATTAAAAGCGTCTCAAATTGCTAATCAATACTGATTTTAAAATCAACGAAATTTCTGAAATTTTTGAAAATGTAAAAAAAATTTAATTTATTTTATTTTTTAAAATTTTATGAAAATGATTAGTGATAAGTGATTAGTGAGTTTTTGGAATTTTTTGGAAATGTTTAAAATTGATAATGAGTATCGTTTGCCAAATACAGTTTTTATAAAAATCAGAATTTTTGGAATTTGTGAAAATGTAAAAAAAATATTTTTTTTATTTTATGAAACTGATTAGTAATTAGTGATTAGTTATTTTTTGAAAAATGATTTTTTGAGAAAATTATACAAAATTGAAAACTTCACATATTGCTATTCAATACTGATTTTATAATTAACAAAATTTCTGGAATTTTAAAAAATGTAAAAAAAAATTTTTTGGATTTTCAAAAGAAAATGTTTTAAAAAATTGATTGTGAGCTGTGATTAGTTGAATTCAAAAAAAATGGAGAGCTAATTTCCCGGACAATATGTCTATTTTGAAAATCAGAATTTCCGGGATTTTTGGAAATGTAAAAAAAAATTTAATTTTTTAAAAATCATTTTTTTCTATTTTTCAATTAATTTCCTATGACTGAGCGAATGCAAATTTTATAAAAATCAGAATTTTTGAAATTTTTGAAAATGTAAAAAAAAAATTTTTTAAATTTTTTTAAAAATTAATTTTCATTTTCCAATCAATTCCCTAGGTTCCAAAGTATTATTTTAATTTTTTTTTCCAATTTTTCAAATAATCGATTCCCAATCTTTGCAGGATGTTGGAAACAACCACTGATAGTGACTGATCAGGCCATTGATAGGGCAAAAATGATGAGGAAAGGCGCGTTCGCAGGAGACATGTTCCAACAGCCGTCGAAACGATTTGCGTGAGTTTTTATTCTTTTTTTTTTATTTAAAATGAGGCGAACAAATGACAATTGTGAATTTGACACTTTTGTAAATTTTTGGATTTTTTGAAATTGTAAAAAAAAATTAAAAATTGAGTTCT
Organism: Caenorhabditis becei; assembly: GCA_900536315.3. NCBI lineage: Eukaryota > Metazoa > Nematoda > Chromadorea > Rhabditida > Rhabditidae > Caenorhabditis > Caenorhabditis becei. Next base: position 998,379 of record LR539058.1, on the reverse strand, counting down.
GGAATTTTCATTTTTTTCAAATTTAATTGAAACAGAAAATTTTGAAAATAACTGAATTAAAACTTTTTCGATTTGAAAATTGAAAGAAACGATAGCGGTACGAGAATTGTGAAATTTTACATTTTTTAAAATTTTTGGATTTTTTGAAATTGTAAAAAAATTAAAAATTGAAAAATAGCAGGCGAATGTGAACTGACTAGTGAAATTTCTGAAATTTTTTTTTTTTAATGATTCTCCTGAATTCCAGAAAAACTGGAAAATTCAAAATTCATATTTTGGAAGTTTTCAAATACGAATTGAAATTCCCTAAAATCCTGATTTTCTTCAAATTTTTGAAACTGGAATTATGTTTTTTATAAGATTCCTACGGATCGTGATAGACTTTATCAACACAGTAATTTCTTTTTGAAATTTTGAAAATTTTTAAGAGACGTTATTCGTAAATAGTCGATAAGCCAATTCACAGGAGCCGAAAGTATTTTTGATTGGACTGATATTTTGCATAGGGGTACTATGGGGGACCCTAAGTCCAAAAATACAACTTTTGGATTTTTTGCTCACAGGCTCGCGGAGCCCCGGAGCAAAAACGGGCTCACAAAAAAGTTGTCCAATAATTCTCAAACTTTTTTCCTGGGGGTTTTTTGGGCCGTAGAGTACAAAAATCACAATGAAAAGTTCGGAAAAAAATTCTAAAAAATAGTCATAGTGCAAAAAAGTGGAATTTTTTCAGTTTTTTGACCTCCTGAAAACTTTTACACTGAGGTACACGAGTTCTCTTCAGTTTCGAGTAACGCTACCATAGATACATAACATATCAAAAAAGATCGAAAAATAAACGCCATATACTTGAAGATTTTTTGACATTTATCCAATTTTAGTACTGGAGCCTGCCTATTTTCGGTCGTAGCGAAAAATTTTCAACTGAGGTACACAAAATGAGTATTTTATTCGTAATCTACGTCCCAAAATACGTCGGATAGGTTTATAAAATCAAAAATTGAGGGGGCCCCACTTGACCAAAAATCGAGGTGAAAGTTGAAAAAAGTGGTCATCACATATCGATTTTTTTCGGGAAAAGTCACAACTGAACCAATACCAGTTTGTATTTTTATTTAGTAACTGGGACACATACCTATTTATTAAATTTAACTCCCGGACTCTGAAAAAATATTTAGATTTTTTAGAATTTTTTGAACAATTTTCGACCTTTTTCAAAAATGGGTCCATGTATAGGGATACGTTCGAAAAATGGGTCAAAAATCGAAATTTCGAAAAAATTCCAGATGTTGTTTTTTGCTCTTATTAGACTTAATTATGACATTCGGACACACTTTGGGCTAATTTCGAAACTTTCTCCAATTTGACTTTTTCACAACGTACTCCTATACGTGGTGACAAGTGAAAACTCGAAAATTCCAAATATTTTTGAAAAATGCCAGAACGTATTTTTTGTACATGATACGACCCAAAGTGACCAAAAAACCTTAACTCTGATTTTTCCGATTCCAAAAATTATCCTGAAACTCCTCACCACGTATCCCTATACGTTCACCTGCTGAAAAGTGAGGTGAAAAAAGTTCAAAAATTTGAAAAAATTCGGAAAATTTTTTTAGAGACTAGTGGTTAAGGGGAACTAATAGGTACCTGGCCCAGTTACAAATTCACAATAAGATCTGAAAATAGTTCAGTTGAGACACTACCCGAAAATGATGAAATAATGAAGACAACTTTCAAGTCAATTTTTTGGCATAATTTTCGATTTCTAAAAATCAGCCAATAGTGCAATCCGACGTATTTTTGAACGTAGATTACGAAAAAAATATTGGTATAAAAAAGTTCAGTTAAAAATTTTCCAGTAGAGCCAAAAATAGGCAGGCTCCAGTACTAAAATTGGATAAATGTCAAAAAATCTTCAAGTATATGGCGTTTATTTTTCGATCTTTTTTGATATGTTATGTATCTATGGTAGCGTTACTCGAAACTGAAGAGAACTCGTGTACCTCAGTGTAAAAGTTTTCAGGAGGTCAAAAAAACTGAAAAAATTCCACTTTTTTGCACTATGACTATTTTTTAGAATTTTTTTCAGAACTTTTCATTGTGATTTTTGTACTCTACGGCCCAGAAAACCCCCGGGGAAGAAGTTTCAGAATTATTGGACAACTTTTTCCGAAATCCGTTTTTGCTCCGGGGCTCCGCGAGCCGGTGAGCAAAAAATCCAAAAGTTGTCATTTTCGACTTAGGGTCCCCCATAGTATACCTATGCAAAATATCAGTCCGATTAAAAATACTTTCGGCTCCTGTGAAATGGCCTAGTGGCCATTGTTGAGTAGTTACAAATAGGCTCTCTTAAAACTGTAAAAAATTTCAGAATATCAATAAAATGCCTAAAAACTCATTTCTATTTTTTTTTAAATTAAAATTAAAAAAAAAAAATTTGTAACATAAAAATTTCTGTTGAAACAACTTCTAGCTAATTGCAAATTTCCGCTGTATCAGCGAATAAATTTATTATCACAATTTCTAAAAATTCTGAAACTTTGAAAAAACTTTAATTCAATTCAAGAAAAAAAACTTCATTCAATGTGCGAACTAAATTTTTCAAAAATTCCAAAAAAAAATATTTTTCTAATTTTTCCCCATTTTTTTCAGTTCCCAATCCGCTGCTCCAACCGACGAAGCCATCAAAACCAATCAGAAACTGCTATCCGACAAGGTCCAACGCTACCATGACCAAATCGAAAAACGAGAAGAACAGCAGAAAGCGGGAGTTCCCTACGCAAAAACCATGTCAACACCGCTCCCAAAACGACCTCATCCACCGGTTTCCGTGTTTTTCGGCGACGGATTCGAGCCGGATCTTCTCGAGATTTTGCAGCGAAAACTGCAGTTTTTGGGCGGAAAATGTGCGGAATCACTGGGAAAAGCAAGTCATGTCGTGCTGCTTTCGGGAAGAAGAAGTCTGAATTTATTGGAGGCAATTGTGCGAGGAAAGAATATTGTGGAGCCGGAGTGGATTGTGGGCAGCTATAATTGTAAGAGGTGGCTTGGTGAGTGGCTTTTTTTGGAAATTCAAGAAGAATTTATATTTTGAATTGAAAAAAAAATCAAATTTGAGTTTCAAAAAATTTAAAAAAATTTTCTGGTTAATATGAATACATCATTAGATTTGCTGGTTTTTTTTCCACAAAAAATTAAATTTAAATTCAAAAATTTGAGTTTCCAACATTTTTGAAAGTTTTAGCGTTTTTGCAGTAATTTTTAGAGTTCGGGGCAGATTTGTAAAATTATCAAAACTACTTTTTCAAAAAAAAAAACAGGTCATGTTTTACTGATATTCTGAAAATTATTTAAATTATTAAAATTATTTTTCAAAATTTCTTTTATTGAAAATGTGGCCCGTTTTAGAGAAAAATTATTTTATAAAATTCCTGATTTACTGAAAATGTGAATTTTCTGAAAATTCATTGAAAATAACTTTATCATTTGATTTTTGGTCCAGAAGCTCTTTTCTTTTTAAATTTTTAAAAATTTCCTATTTTTCAATTCACCTGAATTTTATTTTATTTTCATTTCAAATCATGTTCCCTGTTTCAAGTTTTTTTCTTAAAAAATTCTAGCTAACTGGATTTATTACTCCATGTGTTGTCAGTGAGGTTATTCTAGAAATTTCAAAAAAAAAAAAATTGTGTTTCAAAATTTTCTGATCAGTTGTAAATTCCCAGCCGTTACAGTAAGAATCGGATTTTTCTTTTAAAAAAATGATTTTCAAAATTGAAAAATTGGAAAACAATTTCCACTAATTTTTGATAACCACAAGTTATTTTTAAATTTTTTTAAAAATCCCTGAAACTGATATTCTCTGAAAAAAAAATTCCCAGTTTCAAAATGAGAACATTTTTTTTAAATAAAAAATTTTAATTTTAATAAAAACCATTTTATCACTGCCTTCTCAAACTTTTAATTGAAAGTTCGAAAAAAAAATTGATTTTCAGGTTTTAAAAACATTGAAAAACAATTTTCACCATTTTTTGATAACCATAAGTTATTTTAGAAATTTTCAAAAATTCCCATCAAATTTTCCCAGTTTCAAAACAAATACTTCAATTTCAATAGAAACCATTTTATCACTGCCTTTTCCATCTTCTCATTGAAAATTCAAATAAATTTTGTTTTTGTTAATTTTTTTACAGTTTCAGATTTTCCTGAATTTTTCAAATTATCTCATTTTTTTAATGCACAATAATAAGTCTTTTTGTGAATTCTCATAAACATTTTCAGACACTCTCGAATACTTCCTTCACGACAAAAAACTCGAAAGGGAACTGGCGTACAACTGCAAGAGAAGTGTGCTCCGGGCTCGCGCCAAACGGGTTTTTGAGGTAATTTTTGGGTTTTTTTTGCCTTTTTCTGGCGTTTTTTTGTGATAATAGGCTTATCAGTGATTTTATCAATCCTGAATTTTTAATTTTTTCAAAATTTTAGGGTTTTTTTTTCTGAAATTTTCACGTTTTCTGGAAATTCCTCAATTTATTTTTTGCCCAAATTTTGGATTTTTTCCTCAAAAATTGGATTATCAGTGATTTTTATCAATCCTAAATTTACTTTTTTTTTTTCTAGAATTTCGGGTTTTTTCTGGTAAATTCCCAATTTTTTGGCTCCAAATTTGGCATATCAGTTGTTTTATTTTTTCTTATCACTTCCTTATCACTTTATCTTCCAGGACATTGAATTCCACGTCACCCAATTCGTGGATCCATCCCAAAAGGACATTGTTCGATTGATTGAGATTGGTGGCGGGATCGTGCATCCGAACAGACCGGATCCCAAATATTTGGGTGAGCTTTTAGTTTTTTTGGGATAAAAAAATTAAATTAGAACAATTAGAGATTTTGATAAAAAATGAGGAAAAATGGGTGCTACAGTAATCCGAGAAATTTTTTGAAAAATTTATATTTCTTATTTTTCGATAGCTAGAAAAAATAATAAGCAGCTCGATTTGTGTCAGAAAATTCAAATTATTGACTATCTTTATTTTAAAAAATTAATCCCATTTTCTCAGAATTTTTCGTAAAATTACTGTTTCACTGAATTTTCAAATCTAATTTTTTGAAAATTCCCACAATTTCCAATCCTTGAAATGTGGTTACGAATGACACAAATAAATGAAAAAAATTTTTTTTTTGTTTTTTAAATTTTTAGTTTCAGAAATTTATCTTATTTCTGGATTCTGAACATTCCACAATAACGATGTTTTCTGGTTTTTTCCTGAATAATTCCCCTTATTTTTTCAGCGAAATGCATCGAATCCGAGCAGCCGTTCATCATCATATCAAGTGAACAAGACGCCCGTTTTATGGCTTATCTCGCGGATTCGCAATTACGTGAGTTTTATTTGAAAAATTAAAATTTTGATTTAAAAAATATCAAAAATACGGAAAACTCTAATGTTTTCAGTTTGAAATGGTTCAAATTTGAAAAAAAAAAATCAAATTCAGTTATTTTTGTTGGGTTTGAAACAATTTGAAAAAATCTTGAAAATAGGGAAAAAATGGAAAAATTTAGTTCTGAAGAAAAATTTTACTGTTTCAATTATCAGTGATTTTTTTTTTAATTTTTAGAAAAATTCAATTAGTGCTGCATCCTCATGGAATTCTGATGAACTGAAAATTAGGAGAATAAAACAAAAATTTGCAAAATCACAAAAAAATGTACAGAAAAGTAGAAAAGTAACCATTTCATTTATCAGTGATTTTTCAAATTTTTCTGGAGAATTCAAAACAGTTTTGTAAATTGTTGAAAATTATAAAAGTTTCAAAAAAAAATTTTTTAACTTTTTCTGAAATTTGTTGATAAGGCTTATTGAAAAATTTTTGAAAAATGATGAAAATTTGCAAAATCACGAAAAATTTACAGAAATTGAGTTTTTTTTTTTTTGAAAAATAGAAAATTTACCGTTTCACCTATCAAATTCCCTGACGTTAGCTGAAAATTCCACTATTTCTCTCAAGAATTGGAAAGAATTATTTCCAGTTCCAAAAATTCCCAATTTTTCAAAAATTTTCAGAAGTTTCCTTCTGACCGAATCTTTTTTCTTTAGAGTTTGAAAAAAATCCGGATAAAAAAAATGGAAATTTTCTCATTTTTCTTTTTCAAAACTGAAGTTTCCCTGGTTTTTCTAATTTTTCCTGAAAATTGTTATTTTTTTAACTAATATTTTTTTAATCAAATTCCCTGACGTTAGCTGAAAAATCCACTAGTTCTCTCAAGAATTGGAAAAAAACAATTTCAGTTTCAAAAATTCCAAATTTTTAAAATCTTTACAAAAATTGTATTCTAGCTTCCTTCGCTTTAAATTTTGAAAAACTTCAAATTTTCAAAAAATTTTGGAATTTCTCTGATTTTTCCAAAATATATTTTTCAAGTTTCAAAAAATTCTCAATTTTCTCAATTTTCCAAAAATGTTATTGCAAATTTGAATAAAAATAATTATTTTTCTATCTTCAGCCCTATCAATCCTTATCACTTCCAGCAATCTACAACGCTGACCTGATAATGTTCGCCATCCTCCGTCAGCAGATCGAACCGCTTCCCCAGTACCGTATCTCGTACGGCTGCCGGTTCCTGCACACGAGACCTCGGAACGAAGTGCCAACTCCTTCGTTCTCCGTCCCTCCGCCACCCCTTCCAACCGTTGTCACCCATAAAGTCCGGCCCGTTCAATTGGCCCAGCCCGGCCTGAATGCACAGGCTGTGGAGTTCATACCGAGTTGGGAAATGAAGGCGAACGGTTTGTGGAAAAATAGAAAATTAGACAAAATTAATGTTCCTAGTTTTTTCAAAAAAAAAGGCAATTTCAAAAAAACAGCGATTTACAAAAAATGCAAAATAAAAAATGAAAAATAAAAATTTAGAATTAATGTTTTGAAAATTAAATTAAATTTAAAAAGAATAAATTTTGATTTTAGAAAATTGAAAAAAATCTGGAAAATCTGAAATTCATATTTTTTAAAAAAAATTATAAATTTCCGAAATTCAAAAAAATTAAAAATTGAATTTTAAAAAATCAATCCTTTTTCCAAATAATTTCAAAAATACGAAAAAATGTTTTTTTTTCAAAATTGTCAATTTTTGAAAAAATTAATTAAAAAATCCTGTTTCAAAATATTGTTTAAAAAAATCTATACATATTTCTTCACTTTTCATCGATTATACTAAAAAATTTTCCTGATTTTTGAAAATAATAAAACAAATTTTTTCAAAATTTCTGTTGCAAAAAAAATATAAAAATTCCCCAAAAAAAAGACGAATCTCCAGATTTTATCAGTTTTGCAACAATCAAATCACTTCAATAAAAATTTATTTCAAAACGAATTATTTTAAGGTTCAAAAAGTTTTTGTTTTATTTTTAATTTTTTTTTTGAAAAAATTGGAAAATCAAAGTTCCCTAATTTTTATCAAAATTCTCCAGCAATCAAATCACTTCAATGAAACATTTATTTTTTTATTATCTCCTTTTGCAGCCCGTCCAGTGTCATACGTCTCGGCAGCAGCTTCCTCGTCATCCTCTCAACCCTCATCGTCGTCTTCTTCCCATTTGATCTGCCAGTTCTACATGGTGAGCATCTCTTTTTTGGAATTTTTGAAAAAAATTGAAAATCCAATTTTGAGATTTTCAACCTCCATTCCTTTTTTTCTTGTTTTTTTTCTAAAATTTCTTTATAATTAAAAAAAAAATTGGCCGGTTTTTGAGAATTTGCGGATTCTTAAAATGAAACAATTTCCGAAAATGTTTTTTTTTCTAGAATTTTTCCAGAACTTCCTTTTGCCAAAGAGTTCACTGCTAAAATTGCAAAATACTTTTTTTTAATTTAAAATTTTTTATTTTACAAAATTTTTCTGTTTCATGAAATTCCCAAAATGAATCACTGAATCTCGCAATTTGATAGTCCATATACATATTGTGACAAAAATCTATGCATCTGAAGTGAGAAATTGATAAGATTTTTGAAATCAGTGGGAAATTTGGGTCTGGAATGATTATTTTTAGAGGATTTGGGTTTTCGTGGTAGGACCCAAAGTTTTTCAAATTTTTTTTTTTAAATTTTGATCATAACTTGGTTAGTTTTTGAATTTTTCAAGTTTTGATTGAAAATTTGAATTCCTCTTTAAATTTTGAGCCTGGACAGGAAATTTTTTCAAAAATTATAAAAAAAATTTTTTGGGTCCTGGAACGAAAATGAATTTTTTTTTGGGGGGACAAGGGGTACTGTAGTTTGTTTTGTGGTGGGACCCAAAAATGAGCTTTTTTCAGGTGAATTGATATTCCTAGTGGGAGCTGAATTTGAAATAAAAAATTAGGCAGAAAATTGTGACAAAGTTTTTGGGTCTCGACACGAAAATATGTTTTTCTAATTTTTAGGGCCTAATTTCATAATTTTCAGTTTTTTTTCAGATTTTCAGCGTAAAATACCAAATTTCCATAGTTTAAAAAAATTAGAGCTCAAAATGAAAATTGTCCATATTCGTGTCGATACCCAAAATTTAAAAAAACTACAATTTCATAAAAAATTAAATTTCTGATTTGTCAGTTCTTTTCCATAAAATGTCGATAAGAGGAGGACGAAAAATCTGGAAAAAAATTCTGAAAAAAAGAAAAAATAAATTTTCCACTCAAGACCCAAAATTTCAGAAAAGAAATTATAAAAATGTTTCAAGATAAAATCAATAATTTCGCATAATTTTAAAAAAATCAGTAAATGTGAACCCGTAAAACAGTAAAAATCAAAATCTGAAAAAAAATTTCCGTTTCATGGAAAATCCATTTTTTCTGATTTATTGATTTTTTTTTTCGATTCTTATGATTTTTCTGGAAAATTGAAAAAAATTATTATTATCCACACGAGACCCAAATTTTCAGAAAAAATCAATAATTTAGTCAAAAATGAGAAAAATCAATAACGCCAAATGAACTAGGATTTTGAGGATTTGGGTTTTCGTGGTAGGACCCAAAATTTTTTTGATGTTTTTTTTTTTTAATTTAAAATGTTCAAATTCTTATTGAACATTTGAATTATGTCAATAAGGAATTTTCGAAAAAATCAAAAAAATTTGCAAATCCTTTTTTGTGTTCAAAATTTTTTATTTTTACAAAATTTTTCTGTTTCACGAAATCCACAAATTGAATCACTGAGTTTTGCAATTCGCTAATCCATAAACATACTGCCACAAATAAAATACTATTTCTTACCATTTCATCCGTTGTTTCTAGTGAAAAAAAAGAAAAAAATCAATTTGAAAATCAAAAAAATAAAATAAAACCAAAACATTGAAAAAAAATTTTTTCTCTAGAAATTAATCGAAATTCAGGAAATTTCAATTTTCAAAAATTCAATAGCGTTATTTTCTGCATCAATAATTTATTTAAAAATCGAAATTTCTATTTTTTTTATCATAAAAAAACTTGACAATTGGATTTTCACTGTTCTCTAAAAATTCTCATTTTTCCAAAAAAGAAAAAAGTGTTTCAAAAATTTTCAATTTTTTTAAAAATTGCACTAAAAATCAATCTGATTGTGATGTGTGTACCAATTTTGAAAATCAATATTTAAAAAAATGAATTGTTTTGTTTTGTTAAATCAGAATCAGATTTACACATTTTTTTACACAAAGCTCAAAATTTGCCAATTCCGAAAAAAACAGAATAAGAGATTTTCTGTTTCGTTCCTCACAAATCATTTTTTTCAAAATCCACCAGAAACATCTGCAATTCTTTATTCTCCATCATTTCCAGTCCTCACACGGTGGATGCCCATTCGGCAAAAAATGCTTCTACAAACACCAACTTCCCGACGGATCCATGTTTCCGGAAGATTCTCCACACAAGCGCCACAGTAAGTATTTCCAATTAAAAAATTGAGAGAGACATTCGTAAATGGTCGACAAGCCAATTCACAGTTGCCGAAAGTATTTTTGATTGCACTGATATTTTGCATAGGGGTACTATGGGGGGCCCTAAGTCCAAAAATACAACTTTTGGATTTTTTGCTCACCGGCTCGCGGAGCCCCGGAGCAAAAACGGGCTCACAAAAAAGTTGTCCTATAAATCTGAAACTCTTTTGCAAAGTGTTGACTTTTTGTATATATTTTTTAACTTTATGGGAAAACTGCTCTGAAATACATCCTGCAAGTTTTTTTTAACTTTTGAAAATTTTGAAACTGAAAAAAAAATTCCAATTTTTTTTTAAATTCATTCTTTCTCACAAATTTTTAAAATTTCCCTTTCTTCAAAAATAAGAAAGAAAATTCACTTTTGTATGACCTACATTTATCACATGTCACAAAGTGCAAGTACACATACACAATCCCACCCATTTTGAGAGCAGAATCGGAAACGTTTTAGGTGATTTCTATTGAGTTCTAGGGCTTTTTAGGGCAATTTTGATTTTTAGAAGCAACATAAAATTGAAGAAAATATTGAGGAATAATTGAAAAAAATTCTGAAATTTTTTTTTGAAACTGTAAAAAAAAATTTTTGTTGTAAAATTCAAAAATCAAAAAAATCAATAAACTGATTTAATCAAATTTTTGTTAATTTTATAAAAATTCGCTTACTAGGAAAATTGAAAAAAAAATACAATTTTCAAAAAAAAAAAAATTTTTTTTTTTGAAATTTGAAAATTTTCCTTTTTTCAAAAAATTTTTTACTTATTTTTTTAAAAACCCTTTTTTCCCATTAAAATGCCCAATATTTCCCAAAAAAATGCAAATGAGTGGTCAGTTTTCTCGTGAAAAGAGTGATGAGAATCTCACTAAATTGGAAAAAGATTGATTGAAAATTGGGGAGGAAGGGCGAGAAAAACGGACAGATTGTCTTCTATTTTATTCAAATTAGGGATTTTGGAAAGAAATGGAAACATTGACATTTTTAGGAGGAAAAAAATAAAAATATCCCAAAATTGATTTCATAGGTACAGTAACCCTACAGTAACCCAAAATGTAACATTTAAAATTTTTAATTTTTTGAAAAATTTTGAGAGAATTTTCGAATACCAGGGGCCAAATTTCTGGGGCCAAAAGAGTACGGTAATCCTTTTTAAAAAATTTTTTTTCGTGGTTCCAATGTTTCTATAATTTTTATGTATTCAAAAAAAAATTTATTTTTGAATTTTTGAAAATCTGAAAGTAAAATTAGGTACAGTAATTTCACGGTAATTTTTTTTTTGAAAATTTGAAAAAAAAGATTTGGAAAATTTTTGGAATTAAAAATAAATTTTTTTGGAATTTCAAAATTTCTATAATTTTAATTTTTAAAATTAAAAAGAATTGCAAAACTTTTTTTTGAATTCTCCAAAACGAATTGAAAAGTTTTAAATGATTTCTATTCAATTTTTGGGCTTTTTTAGGGCAATTTGGATATTCAGAATCATCATAAAATTGAAGGAAATATTGAGGAATAATTGGACAAAGTTCTGGAAATTCGTTCCTTGAAACTGTAAAAATTTTTAAAATTTTTTTTTAATTTTGAAAAAATCAAAAATCGATAAATTAAGAAAGACTATTTGAGAGAACATTTCTACGAACTTTCATACAAATATAAGCAAAATTTTCACTCTCCTAAATTGTTTTGATTTTTTAAAATTAAAAAAAAAATTTCCAATTTCAAAAAAAATCCAAGAAAATTTGGAAAGTTGATTAGATTTGTTTAAAAATTTCTAGAAATATCCAGAAAATTAGAAAAATTGAAAAAGTATTTTTTTATTTATAAAAAGGGAAGAAAAATCAATTCTGATTTTAAAAATTTTTCGGAATTTTTTTGATTCATTGAATTCTCCCTTTTACATCAATTTCTCATTACAAATCCAATCAATATTTTCACTTTCCTGAATTTTTTTGATTTTTTTTGAAATTGAAGGATTTTCAGAAAATCATTACTGAAAAAATGACTAGAATTGAAATTTTTAAATTCCTTGAACTTGATAAATAATTTGAAATATTTTCAAATATTGGCGGACTGTGGGGGAAATAGGAAGAATTTAGGAAAAATTGGGATTTTGGGGGATAACCTTTGCTGAAAAATTGACTGGAATCGGAATTTGAAATTTTTGAAGCAGTTACAAATTGTATTTCTTTTTTTTTAAATTTTATAAGAAAATCTAATATTGGTGAACTAATTGCAGCAGAAAAAAGGGAACATTTTGTATATTTTTTGAAAATGATTTTTTTTGGAATTGAAAAAAAATTCTAAATTTTTTTGAATTTTGGGAAGAAAAAAACTGAATTTTACATCATTCTAGTGGAAATACAGAAAAAATTTTCAACCAATTTTTGCATTTTTTACATAAAAAAAAGCACAAAAAGGGTATTTTTTGTGTGAAAAGTGCTGAAAATTCCCCTATTTTTTCTCACATTCTCCAAATTGTTCTCATTTTTTAATTTAACATTATTAAAATTCATTAGAATTATTACTGTAAAATGAATATTTTTTTCAAAATTTTTCAAAATGTTTTGAACCGGATTTTTTGAGAATTTGAAGCTTTAAAAAAAGCTTTTCAAAAAAACTTTATGGGAAAACTCTGAAATACATCGTGCAAATTTTTTGAATTTTTTTTTGAAAACTTTGAAAGTGAAAAAAATTCCAATTAAAAAAAATTAATTTTTTAAATCCATTTTTTCTTTTTCGTCTTCTTTCTTCGAAAATAAGAATTGCAGAAAAATTATTTAAAAATAATACAAATCCTAATTTTTGAAGTAAAAATAATTTTAAAATGCAATTGCGCTCTATTGAAAAAAATCCCAGACTAGTGAAAACTTCCATTGAAAATCCCAAATTACTTTGAAAAGTTCAAAAAATTTTAAAACTGTGAATTTTTTTTTGAAATTAAAAAAAACCTGAAAAGAGGCAAAAATAACAGTTTTCGAATAACATTTTTTTGATAAATAAAAATGCGCTCTATTGAGAAAACCATTTTTGAAAAAAGATTTCATAAAGTTATTGAAAAACCGATAATTTTGTAAAATTCCAGATTTTTTGCAAATATAATTTTTTTTTTAAATTTTCAAATAGTTTTCAAAAAAACCGCAAAAATTACATTTTTCTGGAGAATGCAACTGCGCTCTATTGAAAAAATATTTTTGAAGTGAGAACGGCGTATTGCTTAAAAAACAACAGTTCCTTCGAGAAATTAGAAACAATGTTAGAACTGTAAAAAAAAAAATTAATTTTCCCAAAATTTCAAAAAAAAAACTTTTTGAAAAATCAGAAAATGCACTCTATTGACAATTTGCATTCTCCTCATTTTTTCTATAATTCCACCTAATTTTTATAAATTTTCTAATCAAAAATGTGTGAAAACCAGAAGAATAATGGCAGTTATCTCTGTCCAGAAATCTTGGGGATGTTCTCACAAGAACGAACGGATAAATGCGAATATAATCATAAATTATGTAAAAGAAGGGTCTCGAATGGAAAATGAGTGAAGATTTGGAAAAGAGATTGCAGATGAGATGGGCGACTGGTTTTTACAGCGAAAAAAATCAGGAAAAAATGAGGAAAAATCTAGAAAAAGCTCAACATTTTATGGAAAATTTGAAAAAAAAAAAGAATTATTTATGTTCCAAAATTTTTTGAATTTTTTCTCTGATTTTTGGCAAAATGATCATCATGTTACCCTCTGAAAAAAAAATTTTCCCAAAAAAATTTCAAATTTTCAAATTGGCGCGCACGATATCTCGCAGCGAAAACTACAGTAAGACGTGCATTTTTATTTAACAAAAATCTTTCAAAAATAGTCAATAATCCCTGAAAAATGCAAATCTTACTGTAGTTTTCGCTGCGAGATATCCTGGGCGGCAATTTGAACGTTTGGAAAAAAAAATTCAAAAAAAAATTTTCTATTTCTCTTTCAGAAATTTCAGAAAAAAAACCAAATGAGTTGATAAATATTCTGGACTGAAAAATTGAAAATATCTATTTTTTCAAAAAAAATTTTCGAAAAAAGATCAGTTATTCTCACCAAAATTTTTGCTAATTTTTCCGCATTATTTTCAGATAACTCATTTGGTTTTTTTTCTAAAATTTCTGAAAGAGAAATAGAAAATTTTTTTTTGAATTTTTTTTTTCCAAACGTTCAAATTGCCGCCCAGGATATCTCGCAG